>JAZGTJ010000489.1:21998-107430 GCA_036877575.1 Botia almorhae
CTGTATGTATGATCTTACAAGGTATTGTGTTATTATAGTAATTACAGTGTGTTTGTCCAGTTATCCAAGGTCACATGTCAATGACTGTTGAAACTGTTAAAGGTTCTTGTATATAATTATATTTAATCTGTTATATTAATAACGTGCCTGCGACATACATAATAATTTACATTTAAATCAAAAACCTGTTCATTATTAAAAAGGCACCGACCCAATAACGCGAGTTATTTTTGATATCATTATGACATCATGACCTTTACAACTCCTGCATCGGTCTTATATAATTACTCAAGAAATGAGCTGCTTAAACAGAAGGATAAACTAACAGGAGAAATGGAACAGGACAAACAGATTACTAAACAATATCGGGCAATTGTCTGGAACAGAATAAACCAGCAAACCAGACAGGAGTGACAAAGATCTGCTCATTATTAGGAACAGTTTTCCATAGAATTCATCATTTACACATTTGAAAGATACTTTTCCAAAAGTGACTTGCACTGCATTTAAAATACACACTTCTAACAGTACTGTATGTTTCCTGGAATCAAACCCATGACCTTGGTGTTGCTAACCAAATGTGCTACCAGTTAAGCTCCAGGAACATGGCTTTAAACTTTGAATAGCTTAGATTGCTTTATATATTCAGTGTTGATGTGAAACACAAGACCTATGATTTTTGACCTGGCAGATTTAAACGAGGGAGAAACCTGGTTTCTTTCCACCTGATATTTCACAATGCCAATGGCCTGCTTATCTAGTTTAGGTCAAGTTATTTAGTTCAGGTCAAGTTTTCTCTGATATTGCATTCAGTTTAAGCTTAACACAGCTGTTTTGAGACTGCCTGGGAATGATGGCAAATACTCTCGCCAATCAACTCAAAAATTAAGGATCAAGATTATTCATTATTATTAGGAGACTCATGAAGTTCTTTTTACAAGTTCATGACCTTATTAGTACACAATAAATGACAAAAAGAAGCAATGCAATAAATATATTAATCATTTATTACTTTTGGTCCAAAAGGGGCATTTTCTATAACCCTTAGTAAACTTTTTAGTATGAACAATACAAGTACTGGGTCTGTCATATTCAGTCTTTAAAATAAATGGACATGATTTTTTTCTGAGGCACATTTGCAAATATTTTCCATTTCTAGAAAAATCAGGCGAATTTATGCTTGTAAACAATACTGTGTAGTCTTCTAACACCACACCAGTCTTGAGAAAGATGGTTTATGTACAGTTTTTGATGTAATACAGGTGAAAACTAAACAAGCATTGGACAAAATCCTGCTGAAGTGAGCAACAACATTTCAACGCATTATGTTCAAATATGCATTGTAAACAGAAAAGGTTAAAATATACTGATGTTGGGAAATTTTCACCCCTCTAAGAACACAGAAAACTGCAACCCCACTGTACAGAACACATTCCTATAACTATAAGATAATACATCTTATTTTCCCATATGGGCACATCTAAAGCACACGATTCTGCGTACGACCAACGACACGTTTTTGTGTTTGCATATCACAGTTCATACACTCGCACGATTCAAATATCATTGCGGTGCAAGGCGCAATAAAAACATACATGTGAGTTACTGTAATATAGTTACTGTACTAAAGTTTCTATACTGTAATAAAGTAAATTGAAAATTATAAGTGCAATAGACAAAACATGGCATTATTCCAATTCAATGGAAAAATGGATAAAAATTCTATGTATAAACTTTCTAATGCTTACTTAAATGACGAATATTTACTGAAGACGATTTAAAAACTATTATAAATTGTTGTTGCTCCGAGAGGGACTTTCCACCACCTTAAACGTGCCACAAAATACAGTAGCATTATTACTGCCCTGATACAATAACAGGTCAATTTTGTAATCAAAATAAATGACATCCTCTGATTGGACACCACCATCATTACTGTCTATCGTAAGTCTGTCTGTACAAAACGTTGCAATTAAAACTCTCAAATGCATTAATACTAATATATATTATACACAATAAAAATAAAGTCGGCTGTAACCATCATGCACTCGCTGTACAGTCTTTATAAAGACATTTGACATATACATTTCAATACAGGAATGCAAAATGTTATGGCGCATTAACATTAAGACGACAGCCACTGGTTATGGCTGCAGATTGAAGATTCAAGGCAAAGTGGCATGTTTTCTGATACGCATTTTAACATTGAACAGGTAAACGTTACATACACACTTGTAGTATAGACAGTAAACACTGCCTCATGCCGGTATATACATTAATACATATACACGCATCTTTGAAACATGCAAAGATTTTTCCTTTCTGCTTTTGTTACAATTGCGCCGGTCGCACGTTTACGCACGTGACTTACGAATAATAACGATCTCTGGGATAACTGAGCCACGTACGGATTATCGATGCCATTACGCCGTTATAAAAATCAACTTAAAATGTTTGCATTGGTTGACCAGCGTGTAGCTGTGACGTTTGTGTTAAAGAAGCTGGGTGAGGCAGGGGGAGCTTTCAGGAGGTGCTGCTCCTCTTTCTGGTTGGGGGTCTCCTCAGCATGACCTCCTCCTCTTGATCGCTCTCACACTCTCTCTCAAACATGGCCACCGTGCGGCCTACGTAGCCCATCTTGGGTTTATCCTGTAGACCATCAGCAAAGACACTCAGATTCAGCGTGTGCATTCCAGCAACGCAATGGGACGGTGCTTAACAGTCACTAACATGCCTTTGTTAGACTGAATGTGGGTAAGATGAGTCACAGGCGCTCTTATGATGAGGAGTGAGGGCTGGAATGTAATTTATAGGGTCGTTACCTGTGGTTTCGGATGACCTTTCCTCATCATGCGTGTCAAGTGGTTGCACAGCGCTACGATTCTGAAAGACAACTAAAGCAAAAAATAACGAAGATTTAAGAGTTTTATGTGAAGTGTTAGGTGACTGATAATATATAAATTAATATATACATTTATTAGGCATACAATGACCCCAAAAAAATCTATCTGTCTATATACACACACACACACACACAATAGGGACATTCCATAGACACAGCTATGTTTTTATACACAGCTAGTTATATACAGTAACCTATCCCTAACCCACACTCTAACCCTAACAGAAAACCCTCTTGACATGTATACACACTTAAGCAGTGTGTCGACTCTCACCTGCCACCTTCTCCTGGCATACTGTTTCCTGAAGTTCTCGATGTTGACCACGGACTGCCGTCGCACCAGCGCTTGTCTGGGGTTTACGGGCTAAAGGAAAAACAACCACAACATCACAACCAGTTCAATTAAAACCCTGCCAAAGAATGAGTGGTAATTATAACGAGCTAATTAACCAGTGAGATGAGAGGTGCTATCTGGAGGAAATTAATATTCAACCATCTGGCGTCAAAGCAAAAGCCATCACACAGGGTACAAACAGTAATACTAGAATAACTGCCTACCAGTGCCAAACTGTCACCCTACTGGGGTGTTGTGTGTGGTTGCCAGGGCATTGTTGTGTGGTTGCTAAGGTGTTTTTAGTGTGTTGCTCTCTTTGTTAACCCAAGTATGATTTAAAAAAAACACACCAGGGCCCCTTAAGAACGGAGTACATTTTATCTTCCCCTATCCCACAATGCACTGCAGCTGTAGACTAATGACCAGTGTGAGCTATATAATGATCATTGTAGTGCTTTATTCAGTGTAGACAGACACGGTACCTGTTTACGTCAAGCATGCTGAGAAAACAATGAAAAGTGCTGGACATTTACAAATGAAAGTAAAAAGTGACAGCAACATACAGCAAGATATGCGCAGGAAAGAAATACAAGTACTTATTTGAAATAAAGAATAAATAAAGGACATAAACAGAACTTTTAACATTTAACCACTTGTGCAACAACAATCCAAAGCAAGCTCATATTTATGGCTGAAAATTCAATAAAAAAAGTCAATAAACAAAACGTGCACAGAGACACCAAAGAAATGACATCACAACACGGGCTGGTTCATTTAAACTGGTCACACTGTTCATTAAAAAAGGAAAACTTGTGGATGTTTGGTCAGTGTTTTACCATAAATGAAAGAAAATTTCTACATAATACTGACAGGTACAACCATGTTGATAATGTAATTATTTGAAGTTCTCATAAATACAAACACGTACAAAACAAGTGATATATGTTACATTAATAAAACAAAATCAATAAACCAAATAAATTAAACAAAATCTATTTGGGTATGACAAAAATTATTGATAAATAAAGATAAAATCAATTAAACCTGTTTTTAGATAATATACTGTCAATTACGTTTATTTTCTTATCCCATTAGCAATAAGTTCTTATTGTTGTTTTAGAACATAAACCTCACTAAATTTGGTTAGATTTATGTTTAAAACATAAACTTTGCCAATGAGGTAAGCAGAAATGCCTTAATTCAGGACCGACTCTCTGAAAACATTCTCTTATTGTCTTACCTGTTATTTCACAATTAAATGTCGTTATTAAGGCTGTTTATTTTTACTTGAAGGCAAATACTGATTGCGAAAGATTTTCAGGGTCGGCCACAATGTTTATCTCTGCGCTACAGCCAAGCAAAACAAAACTCATAAAACATAATGGCTACCTCCTAAAACATGAGGGGGAATGAACCTAGAAATTTCTGACATGTCCCCCCCTCAGTTATAATGGTTGCTCTGGCCCTGACCTAACAGCATGCAATGCTTGTACTCCCAGTGGCTTATAACTACAGTCTAATCTCCATTAGCCAGACTCCGAGATGTCTGGCTTTGCTCCAGGACACAGCTGCTCCCACGGGCTCTGCTCAGCAACTCCTCAAGCGCCCCGTTCACCTCACTGTTCAGTGCCGAGATGGAACCCAACCTCCTATTCTCAGCTCCTCCATTCAGCGATTCCATAACCTCCTGCCACCAATGAAGTTCTTCGTTCAGCTCCTGTCTGAGGGAACTCAGTTGGGCTTCTCTGGTCAGGTAGCGTCTGCTGATGCTGGACAAGCTGGCGTCGGTTGTCCTCACGTCGTCCTGAAGGCTTCTTCTCACAGCTTCTGCTTTACGGAACTCGTAGCGCACCTGCGACAGTTCCTGTCGTATGCTTTCGCTCTCCTCTTTGTACCACGCTTCCTTCTCGCTGTAGATGGACAGAAGAGCCTCGATGTCCCCCTGAAGAGATTCGCGCTTTTGAGCAATGTCCTGAAGACCCTTCTCCAGTTCCGAGATGTCCTGCACCACGCTGGCGAAACGCTCAAAGTTGACATATGTATTGTTTGGTGGCATGCTGGAGTGGGACTGAATGGTATACTCTCTCAGCCTCTTGGTCTTCAGCTGCCCTGACTCCCCTCTTGTCTGCCCCTCTAGGGCGGCGCTGTTGTCCTCCACCCATTTGTGGGACTTTGCATGGAGAGATTGGAAGGAAGAATAATTAAGAGGCCAAGTCGCGATATCATCGATCAACTCACGCACGTGCATAAAGGCATGGGGGAGGAGGCGGAGTTAATGCTGGTCTCAGGTCAGTTGGTCTTAGAGTGAGGAGCACAGCACAACTCACCATTCATCGATTAGATGTTCCACGCGTGCGACGGCTTTCACGATGAGAACTCGCATGCATACGTGCAAATAGTAGTTCACCAACAAGATTCATGTCCAAGCACCACACGTATGGTAAAATATAGTGAGAGTTAAAAGATTTTCGTGTGTTTTGATTGGTTAAGTTTACATTGTATTTTCTATTATACTATTTATTGTTAAAAAATGTATAAAAAATGTCCCTCAACTGTTAACTTTAGCCAAGAACTAAATACTGGCAAAAATGGACTTTAACTTGTAAAAAATGTAGTAATATGTAGTTTTTAAATATAAAAAATATTTTTTTGGCTGGGATGAAATCCCTAATTAGATAAATACTTACATCAGAAAAGTTATTTTTGGATCTTACTTATATTAAATATATGTAATTCATCATGTACATGTGTTATGTGTCATATGCAATATTGTGCGTTTACAGTAAGTGTGGCCTGTTCTGTATGTCTGTGTGTCTACAACCAGTCAGAGGTCAGTTCACACATAACAGCAGAGCAAAGATCAGTCCTGTTGTGTTTTATAACAGCAGTTAGAAGCATTCGTTTCAAATAAGTCACAAGCTTACAGTAAATAATTCAACTGTGTAAATATCAGACATACAGTAGTCCAAGTTTTACCTTTATCCACGGGTGATTGAGTGCATCGTGTATCTTTAGTCTCTTTCTGGAAAACAAAACAAAGCTAATGTAAGTGCAAAAGAATGACATCATATAAAATACATAAAGAAAATGAGGCCGACCTCACGTATAAAGACAAATAAGTCAATTTGTGCCTCAAACACTCAACTGTCAGAAGATCCTTTAACCTAGAGCTGGTCTGAGACATATTTTAGCGTGTTAAATCTACAGTAGTGAAACTGACACGCTCAGACCTGTTCAATACCGTCATTTCAAGAGAATTTTTGAAGTTCTTCTGATGCCAAATTCCATTAACCCTTTGTTTACCTACATCAATATGAACAAATTCCTTTTATCAAAAATAAAAAACACTGCTTGGTCAAAACTCAAAAATGTCACATTTTTTGAGGAAAGAAAGCAATATTAACCATATTTATTCATCCCCACTGTTATATAAATAACTGTTAATTAATAAAGTGCTGTGATTGGTTAAGAACAGCTGCTTGTTTTTTGGTTTGACATCTCACCTTGTGTCTTGAACCAGCAGCTGTCTGATGAAACTTTTGGCCAGCTCGCTGGTGTTTCCAAAGAAGTCCTCATCAAATTCGAAGTTTACGGCTGAAATATTTGCAAGAGTTTCCTGCTTGGAGTCGCCAAGGAACGGCGATGCCCCACTTAATCTGAAAAACAATGACAAATACTTGACCTCTGTACAAGCGTGTCGAAAGTTCCTGTTAATTAGCGCTGCTGAAACTTGATCTAATGATAGAATCCAAACACGTGTGCAGGAACTCATACTGTACATCACAGCTGTTAAGTGCCCTAATTATATTCAACTCAGCAATAATTGAAACGTTTGTGATTCACTGCTTAAGATTCACTGATTTACTGATTTAATTAGTGATTCACTATTAAATAAGGTTCTGAAGTTCAGTGGAATGTGTGGAAGTGCCAGTCAGGATATATAAACAGTTGTTTATCTCAAATGGATGACTATTATTATAAAATAACTACAATTTTAATGTTTTTGAAGAAAATTGCTGCATGCTCATACACAACTCGCCACCATGGCTCCAGAGTGTTGTGAGCTGGTTGCCAGGGTGTTGCTATGCAGCTGCTATGTTTTTAACATGTGGCTTTGTGGTTTCTAGGCTGTAATACTTAAAGTTAAGGGTTAATTCATAAGTCTAATCCAAAATGTGATGGCTTTAGCAAACACCACTAACTAACTATCAAAGATAGTAATCCTGGTTTGTATATTATACATTTATCAAGCGTTATCTAAGGTAATTCCACATGTATGGAATTCTAGGGAATCTACGGACTGTATAGCTATAAATCCAATCGGAGAAGAAATTCCGAAGCATGACAATCCACATTCTTCCATTGACACTCACAGGATGTATGTGATGACTCCGATGCTCCTAGAGGAAATAGAGGAGGAAGAGAGCGCATGGTTAAGCCACAGCCGGTCACCGACGCTCCCTGTATGTAAAGTACAAGCGTGATGTGATTAGGAGTTCTCACCACATGTCTGCCTCTAATCCCAGCGGCTCATAGTTGACAATCTCCGGAGCTGAAAATAAACGCAGTACAGAATCGTCACCATACAGCCATTTGATTGTCAACAATGTCAGATGTCCAAAGATGGTTGAGCATCTCGGCCGCATCTGACACATCAGTGTCTTTCCGCTGCTATGAAAATGAATCACTCGCTTGCCTTTTGACATCATGTACTTTTGCACGCCCACAGACTTACCGACAAACTCTGGAGTTCCAAAAATGTTTTTGAATTCCACCCCGTCCTTGATTCTATGCGCCAAACCGAAGTCGATGAGCTTGATTCGTGGCATTTGGACATTGTTGTCCAACAGCATGATGTTCTCAGGCTAAAAAAATGAAGAAATTTACTATTAAAATTATGTCTATATATATTAAAATTAACATTCAGAGCTGAGGAAGAGCGATTAGCCGAGTTCGTTTGGAAGGTTCACCATACACGAAATTCATGCGAACGAGTGTTCATGCCAAAATTACGCGAAAGGAACAGAAACATAAAACTGATAAACACAGGAACTTAAAATAATAGCGCGAGATAATTGACTGTGGCTATGTATGTTTCATTGTGTGTTCGGCCAATCAGCATTAACCTTCTTTTCAGCTGTTTGCATGCTAATGGAGGGCCTGAACGCATCGTGTAATTCTGAGGGAAGTTGCGTGGGACTCGACACCTGTTATGTTCTCTATTCATGTCTGCCCATACACAAGAGGTGAAACAAGGCATCCAGCTGACTACAAGTGTGGAGGAGGACGCACATTATGTTCTCCTAGGAATTGTGCCATCTCTGGGAATTACAAGTACGTGAATAATTGCCTATTTGTAAAGGCACAAAACCATTTATGATAAAGTAAATTAAATGAGCCTGCTGAAAAGACCAGTGGGTTAAGACAGGTTTGTTGCTGGTCTAGCTTTTGCCACCAGTTAAAAATGCCACTCAGCCGACATGGTCTATATGGCAAAGCTGGTTGAGCAAGGAAGTTAACTAGCTAGTTAAAAAGCCTGTCAGGAGCTCCAGCAGTCTAGCATTCAAAACAAAACATATACTGGCAATTCTCTTTAGGTCTTTTTAACTACATTTACATTTCGATTTATGCATTTGCCAGAATGCTTTAATACAAATCAAACATTCAAAGTTATATATTTAGCATAACATTGAAGTTATACATTTAATCAGTATGTGTTTTCAAACACTGTTAGTCAGTAGATACTTCCTAAATTGTTTAATTTAGCCATTAGCTAAATTAGCTGCTTAAGAACACGTTTTTTAGCATTTAGCATGTGTTGACTGGTGTGAGAGAGAGAGTTACTACTAGAGAGTATAGAGAGTACTACTGCCTGTCCTTGTAGAGTTAAAGGGTTCTGTTAGCGACTGCCGAGATGCAGCACTTTAAAAAACAGGATGGAGATTAGCGCAGGGAACAGCGTGGGTGACATGTCTCATCGTGTGCCTTTGATAACCTCGGGTGTTAGAATGCCTGGAACAGGGCCAGCCGGGACAAGAAACGCACGTGAACGGAGTCCAAATTCACGTGCCCCCCCAGCCAGTGAAGGGCCAGTGTTCACCACAGCCATTAGTAAGACCAGTAATTACCAGAGGAAGTTTGTTTGCAAAGGTTTATAAGCTTTAAGCTGAAAAGAACGGCAGGAATTTCTAGACGGTTGACAAAATTGGGGTCGCTCATGCCTTTCCAGAAACGGTACAACGGTAGATCTTGGAGAAGTTAATCCGGTTACGTTGTTATGCAAAGATACAGGTGTTGCCATGCAACACACAGAATTGTTCCCTGGAAAAGGCAACTTTACCTCTGCTGAAGACGAGCTAACCTGTTGTCATGGCAACCCCTGTAGCTGTTTGTCGCCTCCACAACCGAACCGTTTATAGAAATCTATAGAACTGGCTGAGAACATATTGTCAACGCAAGCCTGAGAGAGCTTGCCAAGGCTTGCTTTGTACCTTGAGGTCAAAATGTGCAATTTTCTTGGAGTGCAAGTACTGAACTCCGTCAAGGATCTGTTTGATGAATTCTGTAGCTTCCTCTTCACTCAGTGATTCCTTCTGGGCCAGAAAATCAAAGAGTTCGCCTCCAGATACTCTGAAAAAAGAGGGTTTTCATGCATTAGAAGTGGGTTACTTGTACCATTACAAACAGTTGCACCTCTCTCTCTCTCTCTCTCTGTGTATGTGTATATATATATATATATATATATATATATACACACACATACATATACATATAGATACATAAATATAAAAGGCAGTGAAGGTTTAGTAATTAGTTCACAGTATCTTTATGTGTGATTGTAGTCAGTATATGTATCTATACACATGTCAAAATGAGACTAGTTAACTTCCTCTGAGGCAGTTAACCACAATGAGGCTCTAAAAAGCTGAATATAACACTTCTTTATCACAGCCATCAAAACTTCAGTGCACGTCTGCAGAACGCACTTTCCCCAACACACACATACGCACACAATGACATCAGCTGAACTCCTTCACTGTGTATGTGTTTATAGTCCAGGCTGATCTTCATTTAAAATGTTGAATAGCTGATGGTCACGGACCGCCTGTTCCATTGAACTGCAGGTTAAATTGGATTTGGGCCACAATTACTCCTAATTGGGCTTTAACGCTCTCATGGACACATTACAGGCGGTAAAAACCTGATCAGGGCCCCTCGGCGACCATTTCCTACAGCTTACCCTGTGATACTCATTCAGAGACAGACCAACAAAGCGGAAGTCCAGGTCACATGGTCCATCGACAACAAATGCACACACATGCTTGCAGATACGGTACAAAGTGTGACGGATCGTTCCCTTTAAAAATGATGTCATAGAACAATACAGGCATGGAAACAGAGCTTTTCTGACTGTAACTAGGTTGGGATCATGTCGTTCCATGTCTTTCAAACATGACAGCTTGTAGGAAATAATAAGCTGTGAACACGGAGTACACAAGTACTCTATACTAGCTGAACAGTCGTTAACGGCAACTGGAGTTTTGTGAAATGGCTGCATAGTTTGCATACTTCATCTATACACTAAAAGTATGCACCCTGAAGTTCATACTTTCTGAGTATTTAGTACATCAGTATGCCATTATTGGGACATATCACGTCATAACTCGAGTCACGTACAGTGTTAGCATCTAGCTTCTGAGTAGTGCAAGGGATTATGGGTAAAAAAACTTGCAAAAAGCATGCACAAATGCATGTTTAAAAATCCACTGGAAACTTATGCCATCTGGGCAGTTTTGGTATTTATAACTTACTAAGACTTGGGATGCACTAATTTGGTTCTAAAATGCTGTTTAGGATGGCTAGCCAATGACCTTATTAAACGAATGCACCTGATCCAATGAATCAGGTTTTCGTTGATTTATTATATCAACACTTAATGTGAAACGTACTTTGGAGAGCTACTGGTCTAAACAGTGAGTGAGATAAATGAGGCCAGTGGAACGTCATTTAAGAACGGCGCTTAAATTCAGCAATAGGTTGCATTCATTTAAACGTACGTCGCTCATTGTTAGTAAATTACAGGTTTCTTATTATAGCACCGCTAATGGTCTTCAAATTGTAGTTCTACTAATAAAGGCGACGTCCAGTCAAAAAAACATACATAACAATTAGGTCTAAAAAATGTATTAAATGTATTTTATTAAAATGTATTAAAATCTTTACGGTTGTACCGTCTGTGAAAACAATGTTTACAACCAGCTGCGTGTACAAGGTCAACATTCAAAGCTAATAATACTCATTTCACACGCCAAAAAAACGAGCTAATTACAACCAAGGCTGTTTACGAGCATCTTAAAGGTACAGTACCCTAAACCTATGATTTAACTAACAAAAAGACGGGGTAAAATTAGTTATGTCAAATTAAACAACTAACTACTAAATTAAACACCAAACTGCGTTTGGTGCTAAAAACAACCATGACTAACATTATGAGTCAGAGAACTGAGACGAATGCTACAGATGTGTAGGACGTGGCCCCTTTAAGAGCTATATACTGTATAATGAGTACAGCTGTGTTGGAGCGTGTAATTGTAGCTCTTCGTGGTGTAGGAGGACCTGTCTCACTCACAGCTCCAGGATGAGCACTATGTCGGTGCGGTTCTCGTAAACGTCATGTAGGGAGATGATGTTGGGGTGCTGGAGCTCCTGAAGGATGTCCACCTCCCTCTCTATCTCCTCTCGCCGCACGCCCCTCCGGCTCGCCCGGTTCTGACGCTTTTTTATGAACTTTGCGGCGTACTCCACGCCTGTGCTCTTCTCCTTACAGCGCTTTACGATAGCAAACTGCCCACTGAGAGAGAGACAGAGAGAGAGAGAGAGAGAGAGAGAGAGAGAGGGAGAGAGGCCCACAGAAAAGAGAAAGACAAAGAGAGACAGAGAAAGGAGAGAGAGAGGCAGACACAGAAAAGAGAGTGAGAGAGAGAAAGAGAGAGAGAGAGGCCCACAGAAAAGAGAAAGACAAAGAGAGACAGAGAGAAAGGAGTGAGAGAGGCAGATACAGAAAAGAGTGAGAGTGAGAGAGAGGCCCACAGAAAAGAGAAAGACAAAGAGAGACAGAGAGAAAGGAGAGAGAGAGGCAGGCACAGAAAAGAGTGAGAGTGAGAGGCCCACAGAAAAGAGAAAGACAAAGAGAGACAGAGAGAAAGGAGAGAGAGAGGCAGACACAGAAAAGCGTGAGAGTGAGAGAGTGAGAGCGAGAGAGAGAGAGAGAGAGAGAGAGAGAGAGAGAGTTAGTCATGGAAACAATTCAGTTGCTGTGTATAATAATCCAGTTTAGAAATGATTTGATTATATTTAACTTTCATCTCTCTGGAATATGATTAATAAATCCAAAGTCTAATTCCCCAAAAGCTGCAGTTCTGTGAGATTAAAACATTCCAGCAAAGATAATCTTCATTCATTAAATGCATTAATTTCCTCATTGTAATTAGAGACGCTTAAAAGAATCACATTAACATCCTGTCATTATTTACTCATGTCATTCCAAACCCATATGCTCATTAATTTTTTTTAAAAATCATCATGCAGTTCTTTTCCATACAAATAATTATTATTTCTATATATTCTACTGATAAAAAAAAATGTCATGTTTGATTAATTTTGCCCTCAATGATGGGCCCGTGTCAGAACGAGTGGCAGCCTGCATAAAACTATTTTTCATATTTGACTTGAAAATTTGGGTTTGGAACGAAGAAGCGAGTCAGTCACCCGAGGCTGACAGAATTTAAATATCCTTATATACAAACAGCCAGTAACGTTGCCAAACTACCGCAGCTCCCTTACACAACACGGACGGCAAATACGCGCCTCATTTTGAGGTGTAACACCCTTCCACGAGTGACTTAAACACCAACCGACACTGCAAGACAATCGTAATTTCACACGTTGCTATTCGTGTTGTATCGGACAGTCAGTTGCACAATAAATAATAGTTCAGTACGGAGGGGTTTCACTTGTGCTCTATATAGAAGCTCAGCACAGAACATTTCTCACACAGTCAGAGCCTAGAAGGAAATCCTGCCATGGAAGAGCGCGAGCCAAGGGTCACAGTGTGGGAGGAAAACGCTCCGGTGGAGGACAGAAGCCCAGAACAGGAATGCCGTCCACCCACTGCTTGTGTCAAAGACGCTTTTGCTTCCTCGTGCATGTTTTCAATTTCAAACAATATCTCTCGACGCGTGAGGATCTGATCCTGTTGTCGTATATCATCGGCTCTTCGTGTTTACCGTTTGAACTCTTAAACAAATGTATTCGGGGTTTCTGTATGAAGCACATACTTTAGTCTGAAAACACGGGTTTGAATGGGGACATGATGGGGAACATGATGTTCCCTGCAGTTCTGCAGGAGGTTTTTGATCTACAAATGTAAACATAACCTAACATTTACTGTATCATCCACTCAATAGGATTTTATGGTAAGACGTTTTGATTAAAAAGTGCGTTTGTGCTAAATGTCTTTCAAATGAATGTCACTTGGTATGATTTTTCGTTATGTAATGAATACATTGCATATAATATATGAGTACTTAATGGGGCTATTGAACTGTATATTTAGCATATACAGTATTGCGTCAACACTACTGAATATTCATCACCTTGGCTAGAATGATGTTTCTCACTTCAGATTCAAACCCAGCCAACAACCTTAGGTTGTAATAATGTTTTTATTAAGTAACAAAAACATTAAAAAAATGCTATTTTGATGTTTTTTAGACTTCGTTTTAACGTTACTGCTTGGTTATAAGAACATTATTCCAACAGTTTTAAAACTAACTTTTTAAAACATTCCACTTATTACTTAATAATAATGTTTTTGATACGATATATAACGTACAAAAGAACTGCTGCAAGAACGTTTCTTGATAACTTTGAAATAACTTTTAGAGGGCGTTAGCTAATGAGACCATTCCCTGTTAGCTAGGAAGTAGTTAGCCAATTAAAACATGGTTTATTTATATATACAAACCTCAAAGGTACGACTGTATACAGACTTAAAATACAGTGTAGAGCATGGACCATTCAAAGTTAACACTCATTCATTTGAAACAGTTCTCTGCTTAACTCATGCCTGGCGCACATAGACAACCAACCAATGGGTGTAACAAACAGATTTAGGATGAGTCTGAGTCACATTTATATCCAACATGAGTGTCAATGCAAATCAAGTCTAATGACACGATGCTCAGGAAGAGAATGTGAGTGGATCTGAGCTGGATCTGAGCTGACTCAGCAGGCCACTCCTGATACTGTGCCTCATGTCTGCTGATATATATTTGGCCAGTCTCGCGATCAGCTGTGACCAGGAAATACCAGCTGGACTGTCTGTGACTCCAAGCGGCGCTCGTGCCAGACGGCCTGCGCCAGCACGGAGGCCGAGAATAACGAATACCAGGATGAGGGTCGAAAAAGAAAAGGAGGGATGATGTCGCCTCTTTGAAATGTGGCCAATGAGGTTTCTAAACATTTGTAGGAGCGCCTGGTGTCAGACCACAGCTTAACATGTAGCTTAAAAAACAGTGTTTCGCTATTAACCTGCATTTTGTCCTCTGAAATGTCACTATGCTGCGGTAAAGTGGGCAGCGATTTTATGTTGAATTATATTATTTGTTCACAGCTATACATGTAAATATAATTGACAAACTACTCAATGTCCTGTGTGTTGATTCTTTAAAGAACTTCTGTTTTCTTCTTCCTTTTCTATGAGATCGCATGGGAAGTTCATAAAAGTATGTCGTCTCCTGAAGTTCTGCTTGTCACCTGCTGTTCTCGTTCATGGGCTAACGTTACAAATACGCCGTGAGAATAGACCGTGTGGATTATGCACAGGGAGCAGATGATTGGATGATGATTACAGACAGTTATTTCCTGTGTTTCACATGAAGCCCCACTGAGAGGTTCCACGGAGCCTGTGATTGGTCGATATGTGAGTGTTATCAACAGAGCTGGGCTAATTTTAGCTGCCACCCTATTCTCTACCTGCTGGTTTTCTCAGTGGTGATGGACTGGGGTTACTGTGTTGCTGGAGGCCCACGGATTATGTGTGGTCCCTAAAAGGGTCATACGTTAGATACGTCTCAATAAACCTGTCAAAAGCACGTATGGGTGATATTTCACCCTAAAAAGAAATATGATTTGAATGAAAAAATTCAATTTCGCCCCTAATTCTCGGCAATGCAAATGTAAAAATGGAGAACTGACTAACAATCCAGCGTATTGCCACCACAGTGGTGCTCTGTTGTTTGTGTGTTTCTGACAGACGCTTGGTCTTAAGGCCAAAAGGAATATGTACAAACGTTTTTATGTGTGTTGTTGCAAAAGACATCACAAAGACGCAGCGATGTCACAGCTTGTGGAAAGATAAATGACTTTAGTGACAGAGGCTCGTCTGGCTTGTCTCGGGTGTCTTGTCTTACGTGGTTTTCTGTTCACGTTGCGCGTCATGAAATCGCATTGCAGTTCAGGGCCTTTGGCAAACAGAACTGAACAAGTGTGATTGCTAAATCAAGAGGGACTATTGGCCGAATCAATGAATATGTTTGTTTAACAACCTACAACCCAGTCAACGTCATGCTACGGATATCAGGATGGCAAACACTACAAGGTCTCCACCTGGAACAAAGGGGCGGAGCTGATGAGATAACAGCTTCTCCCTTATACACACACACAAGCACGCACGGCACAAGCATGGGAAACCAACACAGTCCGGGCTGGAATGGTTAGCCAGAGGGGCGGCCTTGTCTATTCTTGAGCCAGGAGGACACACGGAGATCAAAACAACTCGTAACTTCTGTGTTCTTTCCTTCATCACAGTAGAACAGCAATTCACCTCTGGAGATCTTGGCGGCTGCTCATCTTTCAAATCGCAACACGAGCAAATGCGATGCATGTGTCGGATGCTGTTAATAAAGAACGTATTAACAAACACTGCTGACTGGATAGTTTTGGATGCTGATTGGTCAATAGCTACCGCGCTGCTGCCGTGCTAAAATACACAACAAAGTAACTGTGCACCCAATATACAACACTCAAATAAAACACCAATACAGGCCAGCTACAGTTACAGAGTTTGAACTGGAAATATTTCCAACTAATCATCAAACTGCTTTATTTTATTTTTCCAAAATTGTTCCAATAACATTTCTCTAACGTTTCCGTTACGTAACAAAAGCATTTATTTTGAACGTTCTAGGAACTTTTTTCAGACGTTGTATTAAAGCTACTGGCCTGGGTAAAAGAACGCTATTCAAACATTTTTTGTTACATTTAAAATGGTCCACTAACAACTTAATAATGCTTTTGATATTTGATATAGAACTAAAACATTTTCTACTAACATTGCAAGAACATTTTATTAACTTTGAGAGAACTTTTAAGTTTCCTGAACGTTCCCTGTAGGTTGGGTATTTAGTTATTTTTCTTTGCGTATTCGTGCCATTGTTTTACTTTCAGCTTTACGGAGGTCCGGATGAGTTTCCTTTGAAGTTAAAGGTTAAGAAACACGCAGCTGTTTTATTTCATTTACGTGTCTTCATCACTAACATCAGCCAATCAGTCACTTTACTCGCCAAAACCCTTTTTACTCACATTTGGCGGCTGTCGAGTGTTCGTTTTGGACGCTTCTTATAAGGCGTCGCATTTGTCAAACCAAACAAAATGGGGTTTTCCCAAGCTGACATTCAGAAAGCCAAAAGAAAAAGCTGGCGTACACGTTTGTTTTAATGCACCATTAGACACTTTGTTGGAGGTTTGATGAAGAACAGTAGAGGGATTTGAGAGGACTCCCACAGCGGGCATGCCGCCAGTCTTTGCTGTAAGCCTGCTTGTGTTTTTGACGGCTGGAGGTCTCAGTGGATATTTCGCTCCCAACAGCTGTGGGTTATTAGCCGGAGGGCCTCGATGGTCATGCGGTTGCCTCGGTGGCGCCCACTCAAATATTCAAATGCAGGTCTGGGACTCTGGCCTGAGGGGACCCTCTGACACCACGTTTTGTTGTGTCTGATTGTGTAAACATGATAAAGTGTGACCTTAATAGAACAGATGTTAATGTGTCCTTTATCAGCGTTGGGGTTGGAAATTTAATAAAAACAGACGATGTTTTAATACCATCACAAAGGAATATGTGCAAATTTCACTTGACATCTAAAGGAAAAATCCGATAAAATCCTTATCAGATAAAATCGAAAAAGACTGTGATACATTTCATAAAGCTCCACTGCTTTAAGTACAAGCAGCACTGAAGACTGTGTTAAATTGTGAATAGTCACAAATGGCATAATTCAATAAATATCAGATAATATATAAATTAATAAATAATAAATATATGGATTGAAACAAAGACACAAACATATATATATATATATATATATATATATATAACATAATTAAAAGGTTTACAGTTGCCCCCTATGAATACTACACATTGATACACATAGTACAATAGAACAGATAGCGATTCTGTATCGACCAATCAGCATCCAGGAACGGAACGATCTGTTTTACACAAAACAATGAAACATTACCGCATTACGGATATCATTTCATTACCGGCACTGCCAGCGAGTTCCTCTCAAACTCCACACAGCCTGTCAATCCTCCCACACAGATACTTCAACACATCATAACAGCTTCTCATCTCACAGCTGCCGAATGCCTTCGTTTAACACTCCGGACAGATGATTTTTCTGCAGAAAACATTAACAGGCCCCCCACCAAAAGCACACCGGTATTAGCATTAGCACGGGTGACGGGGAGGAACGCGAGGAATGCACATCTATGTTGCGACAAATCTCCCTTCCTTCAACTCCTCGCTAAAAATAACATTTTTTTTCTTCTCAACTTGTTGACACACACACAGAATAAACATAATTGTACTGGGAGCTTTGTGGTGAGTTAGCTAAAAATAGCCAAGTTTACCCAGATACCCCTGGATCAGAACTTTGGGTCAGCTCAGTGTGGGCATCAATGTCCCTACAGTGTTCTCTGCTATTAGCCTTGGATCCAAAACATTAAATCAGAGCTTCTGAGTGAAAATATACTTTAATCTAGAAGTGGACTCTTAATTTGACACAAATGAAAACAAGGTTGTAAGCGACGCAAAAATGATCTGTTCAAAACAACAGCAGTGTTCATCTCTGTGAATTATAAAAAAAAAACTATTGTAAATTACGTCATTGTGCATTTACGAATATTTTCAATATTGCAACAATTTATAAACGAATTGTCTGAAAAACAAATTATTTAGGAATTCGTTGTGATCATACAAGATAAATAAGGTCTGAAAACACAATCCTATCTAATTTCCGTTCATCCTGTTTTTTGTGGTTTATAAATGTACGAAAAGGTTTTCGACGACAGCTGAACAACCAACATCCAGAAGCACAATGTTCCTCCGTCCCTTACAGCCGTTTTTGTTTTCATCAGACTAAATAGGCCGTCTATGAAAAGAGATTTTCTTATGTCACTCGCTGCAATGAGGCAAGAATATGTTGAGTACTTTGTAATCATATGTGCAGACATTACTGTATTGCTTATTACAGTATTAGTACCGTATTAGTCATAGCAGTGTTTACTGTATGACTCATGATGATACTTTCACTCTGACACGGTAGAAAGGTTTGATATGAGATTCTCTCTTGGTGTACTGACAAAGCCACATTTTAAATCTACAAGGCCTGGAACAAACCATTTATAAAGTTTAAAAACAGACAAACTAAGAAGCTGCTCAGCCCCAGGGCCAAAAGTGTTAGCTTTACTATAAGACCAGATAAGACCCTTATATACTATATATATACTGTAAGAGACAACATTCCATATTGTCCCCCTGACAACGATCCTATATAGTATATGGTGACCACAACACATTATGAGTGGGCTTCTAAACAGTGACCAGCCTATAAAAATACAGTCCACTACAGAGACAGATGGTATGTTGTTACGGACCAAAAACCCTTCCACAAACCAACAGCTGTGCATATAGCCGGTTGCTATGAGAATAACTACTATTATTATTTCATAATGCGGATGCATGTGCAGTATAAAACGCTATCTATCATCACAGATCTATAAAAACATACCGGACGTTTGTCTGTAACCAAACAATGCTCTGAAGATCTCTCATTCTGATTGGCTTTCTTCACTTCCTGATTGCCTAATGGCGATTGGGGGAAACGTGGCAAGTTGACTGTATCGTTCCTTAAACATCTTTGGCTAAATTTAAAACTGTCCGTCATCTTCCTAACTTCAGTGACATGTCTGAAATGCTTATAAACTGAGAGCTTCAACCAGTATAGATTGGCTTATGACAGAGAGAGGGAGATTTGTCTAGGGTTTGAAATAGAGTTAGGTTTGCCAAATCCCTCTGTATCAAAAGCACAGTTAAGAAATGTTATAGTCTTCCTATGTACTGCACAATGCCATTGGGTTACATAAGAGCTTCTACCTGTCGACTAACCAGCAGAAACCGGTAGCTGTGCCACTACATAATTTTGTGATATATAGAAGAGACAGTCTGGGGTTTTCTGGAGACTTTAAAACACAAATCATAACTGTGACATCAACCAACCAATCAGAAGCCACGGTTGCATCACGCAAGCAACGCGCAAGCAGAAAGCGTCGATTCTAGCGCCTGTACAACTTTAGCTTGATCATAACCGTTCTTTTAAAGTTACGTTTGTTAGCAAATACGAAGTCTGCTATCAAAATGACGCCTCTCAAAGTTAAAAGTGGTGGGAAGTGTAGAACAACAGAGACAACAATAGCAAACACAGTACACAGTCATCGTTCTTCCATCATGGAGATTCCTATTGTCTCTTAATAAAGCCCCTGTCAGTGGCGAGCCCCCACCTCCAAACAAAATGGTTGTGCAATAGGGGTCTCATTTGTCCCACACCGTCAGCCTTTCAAGTAGGTTAATCATGCAGTGGTATGACAGTCCGCCCCCTCCTACCCACATGGAACACGCTCGCCAAAGTCGATTTCTGTGAGAACAACTCTCCAACTTTTGTCATAATTTTCCCTGCACTTCTAATAAATACGTCGAAAACTGCTAACGTGGTTCAGAACATCACACGTAGCTCTGTGAAACCACACGCCATTTCCTCTTCCACACGCAAGATACGCGTCCGCGCGCGAGTATTTCCACCTCAGAGGCGTCTGACCCGCCATGAAATGTTCTGTGGGTTCTGCTGGAGGCATCATTTCGAAACAATAAACCAAAACATCGTCGAAGAAGACATTCTTTGAGTGTCCAGAGGAGACGCTTCATATTAAAAGTTTAGTTCCTACTGTCTGCATGTTGGTTTTGTAGCTTCAGCTGTAACGATAACCTCAGAATGAGGTTTGCTGTATCTTCTCGGCTGTAATAATTAGTGTTTTCTACAAGCATCACTTCCACCAAGACTCATAATAATAGGCCAAGAGTTTGTTCCAATTTTCTTAACCCCACAGTAAGTGCTAAGTGCTAAGGTTAGGGGTGTAACCCGCGCTGCACAATTTATATTACAAAAATGAATGAATTGCTATGTAAAAACGTATCGTTAGGAAAATATGTGCCTTGTTGATGACTCGAATTATGAATTTCGTCTGACAAAAAACAGTGAGGTCATTCCGGTTCTCAGTTACAGCCCTCCAGAAGAGGTCAGGTATCTCCTCTAATCCAGGGTGTGTCATACAAACCTGTATGTGTCATTGAACGGGACACAAAGCCACCCAGGCAGATGGCTGAGCCTGTTACATATTCCAAACAATACAGAACATCTGTCTTTTAGCCAGTTCCCAGCGACAAAAGGGAACAACCGACAAAGAAAGACGCCTTTCCGAACAGTTTTATGATCCTTCTTGTACAGTTTGACATGTCAACGACAGACAAGTGCTGAGGGGGACATTCACCTGCGACCTGTAACCAGGGGCAGAAACACCAGCCAGTTACCTGGGCGTGCGGTTACACCTTTCCTGAACATTCTCAGGCAGTTTAACGCTTCCCTCGTGGATAGATTGGTAACTTCCTGCCACTGAAAAGGGCAGACAGGGCGATCACAACAGATGTTTTGTGTCAGTGTCATATTGAGAGCTGGGCTTGCCTGTCGGGACAGCTTTAAGGGGAGTGTGCTCGGTAAGAGCAAACAAAACATTACTCAAGTATGAGAACAGATGCCAAGTGACGGGTGGGGGGGCCTCACGTTTTGTTTCAGCAAAGATCATTTCACTATATCTCATCGCTGCTTGGATGACATGACTGTCCTTTTTAACATTATTATAATGATGGTCGGTAATGACATTTACAGTAATGATGTTTTGACAACCTTTGCGAAGAAGTTCCTGAGTAATGTTACTCATGCAGCGACATGAAACCTGCCAGGGAGCCCCTTTCATTTCCATCATCTGTTAACCTGCCTCATAAACAGACCCCAGGGTACCGTCTATAAACCAAACAGCATACTAGCTCTGAAACAACAAACAGCCTAAAAAGCTAGAAGCAATTTTCCAGGCTGTCCGAATGCATCATATCACTCACCTTCCAAGATCTTCTCCAATATCATAGAAATCCTCAATTTTTTGTTGCTTGAACACAGCCATTCCCAATGTCCTCATTGATGACGCCTGTGTCTCAGTAAACAGCAGACTGTGAGTCGTGCAGCGTGTCCCTCGACGTGAACCACGCAGGTCTGGGGTGGTACTGTGTTTTGTAGGTTCAGCTCTGAAACGAGTCACAGACAAGCACATCTTCAGCGCATGTTCCAGCATGCCACACCGCATTCCCTTACTTCCACAAAGGTGTTATTTTGGCTGGCATCGCATCTTCAAGTTTGCTTCAGCTTATTAGGAAATCAACCGGACAGCGGCAGTTTTGACCCACAATGCATTGTGACGATGTGACATAACATTGTTTGGCATGCAGGCGAATGACGTGCATGTCAAAGTTGTTTATTCAAATTGCAAATTGCCCTCAAAAAATGGCCACAAAAAACAGAAGTTTTAGATGGGCTGGATAGACTTATCTCTAAAAGTGATCAAATGACTTACTTGAGTAGAAAACAAGGTTTCCGTGTCCCTGGAATTATACGATGAAATTGAGACGTCTAGTTCCTTTATCCAGGGAAGAAATTCCAAACGACCTGGTTAAGAATACTCGGTTGAATAAGATCCCGTTTAAGGTATTAAATGACTAGTATTGCTTTACTGTGACTACTTAGAGAATAAAACAGAGGTATGCTGAGAATGTTATAATGAACATGTACATTACTGATGTAAGCTTATGCTCATCGCATGGCAACGCACTGCGCGTGTTACAGTACAGTTGCATTTTTAAGTACTTCATGATTAGCGTGAGAAATACTCACATTTCTACAGGCGCTTCTACAATGACTTCTTGCAAAACTTTTACTTGCAAAACAGTATTAACTTATTCTGTGACTTTACAGTAGCAACATAATGAGTGCCTTACCCTTTGTAAGCAGTAACACTTCTATGACAGTGTCCCGCCGTCGCTGGCGCGCTGTTCGGGGTCCGAGCGCGTCTGGTGCGAACCGTCCGCTCGCGCGTGAAGAGCTGCTCAGCTGGGGAGTCGCGGAGCGCGCGCGTGCACTTATGTTGTCAGTCTCGCGCTCGCTCGCGCCACCTGTTGAACGTGGCCGTGACGTTTGATTCGCGAATCGTTCATATGAGTCGGTTCATTTCAATGGTCCTGTCGAACAAGTCCTCAATATAAACCAGTTTTGAAGGATCTGATGGTGCATGTCGAATAACAGTGTTTACATTTTATTCCCTGTCGACCACAAATACTTTACAGTATATACAGTTGGAGTGTTTTTTCAGTCTTCAGCGTCTATATCGCCACCTGCTGGACACAGTGATTAGGTGCTGTAACTGGTTACGATTGAAAGAGCTTTAGGTAATTGAAAATATCTAAACAAAATTAAAAATGCTTTTAAAACGGTCACTGTGAAATCAAATAGTAAACAGCTTTTTATTTCCGTATGCACGCAGCTACAATAGTTTTCAATAGCTTTAATCACAAACAATCATAAACTTTTATGCCCAAAACTGCCGAGCACAAATCTACATTTCGCTTTATTTTAGTATTACGTCGCTAAAATATTTAGTACTGAAGTTACTACATTTAGGATAAAGGGAAACTTACCAATGTTACGCATTTTCCACTCTTTTTTAGTGTTGTCAGTGGAATAGAACTTTGAATCATTTAAATGATTTTTCAGAAAATACTCTACGGATATATAATACATGTATATGAGGCCATTTGAAAATGATGGTAAGAATACAAACGAGGAATGTGCTAAAATGTGCTTTTGGTTGTTAGTGGACTTTTCAAGGCACACAAGCTATAGTTTTGGCGCCCCCTCACGTTTGGAGGGGGCACGTGCGTTGATCTTGCGTATTGCTGTGCTTTAATAGCCTAATTTCCTAGTTTTTTTTAGCAAAACCTGGCACTCTTTGTAACCCTGGTTTTGTTCATGGAGATACAGGTTAAAAAAACTTATTAACGCTAAAAAAAGTTGCATAACATGATTGTTGTATCCAGTAATGATTTATTGTGTATTGAATAATCATGCAAAAGTTGAAAAAACATTTATAAGAATATAATGTGATGAAAGATGTTTCAGTTACATTCAAAGCAATTCCAGATCATTTGTGCACAGCATGTATTACAGACAAAGTTATGTGCGATGCACCGCATTGAGCAACAGCAACAAAGACAGTTTGAAATCATAGCTTACTCGTTCAGTACTGTAAAACACACAAGTAAATAACACATGGACTTTAGGAAGCATGAGATATGCAGTGAACAAAAGGTTTAAATGAGCTGAGACTCAAATTTGTCCAAATACTGTAGCATTTATGCATGTTGGGTTTTAGTTAGGCTGAAATAACAGCTCACAAAGAGGGAATCACTATTAAGCGCCTTTTAAAAGGGATGCATGGGTGACCAAAATAAAAAAAAGTGCGTATGAGAGACCAGCTCTCGCTGAACATCCAGAGAAAACCAGTTTAAAATCTCTGCTCATTTTCATACCATTCAGAGTCATTTTAAAATGTGTAATGGTCAAACTAAATACTATAATGCTGAGATATATGTAGGAATGAGAAATAACTGTAAATTAACTGTATGTGCATGAACAGGTTATAATAGCAAATAAAGATTTTTAAAGATGAGTAAAGGTTCTCCAAGCATACATGTGTAACAAAAGTGTCAAAAGTGAAGACATGACATGAATATTAATATTTAAAAGATGAAGTAAAAAAGTGCAATTAATGTAGAAATTAATGTTCCCTCATCAAATGGGCCTTTTCAAATTGAAGTGAATTACAGACAAAAAATACCCAACATGCCCGACACCCTCAACAAAAACAAAGCAAAACTATTCTGCACATTATTTATTCTGAGCAGCGTCTCTGTTCCGGTGTCAGTTGTGTATATTAGATTATTTGAATACTGATGACTGAAGAACAATCAAGATTACAGGACAGAAATTACACCTGTAAGAATTATACGTGTAACAAAATCATTTTTTTAAACAATTAAAAGGTACCGGTAGGACAACCTGAAAAACAGCAAACGCACATTGTGCGTATAGAACCTAAATACAGATAAAAACAGAAGAACTGATGATTGTTTGTGAAACCTGTTGAAATGTCATTTTTTATCATCTCCAGAATCAACCGGAAGTTCTCAAATGAGTCAAAATCAAACTGCTTCAACGCGGCTTATCTTGTGAAATGCTTGTAACTGTTCTTGTAATGTTTGGCAAGTTTAGCCCTGGATTTCCTAAGAATGATTTATACTGAAGGAATCTTGCTATTTCCTGACTTTGTGTGTACAATGACTAATAAAGTGATTTTAAGTACCAAAAGTAAAGCGAGACAACGAGGTCTGTAAACCTAAAATCTGCAATACCTGTACAAGTTTCAAACAAATCTATTCAAAAATGACAAATACAAAGTGTTGATATAAGAATTACCAAGAGAGTATGTAAAGAAATAGTGCTAAGATTGTTTAATAAGTGCGTGTTATCTAAACAGGAAATTTTGCAGGATTATTATATCCCTCTGTTTTGCATAAAGGAAGCGTGTCTGAACTTTGACCCCCTTGTCTAATTCACACCAGCACAAACATTACTGGCTCAATGCAAAGTACTTTAGTTACTGTAATACTGCTTTTGGTCAATAGGTGTAAATGGATGGAATATTGGTCAAGCAAGTCAAGACAATGAAAAAGCACAATACATATTGATTGATTAACAGAAACACTGTTCTTAGGTCACTGAAAGTCACATTTTGATTGAGTCTTGTCTCCTCATACATAAAACTGAAGCCCAGCTAATTTTTTTTACATAAAATATGAAATACAAATGAACATTGGATCGTATTGGCCACTCTCTGATTGGCTAATCATTTGTGCAGGTCTGGTCCCTGATTGGCTGAGGTTTAGCTGTCCTCCTCGTCATCGCTGCTGAGCGTGCGACCATCCATGGTGGTGTCCCTCTCCCGCAAGAACGTCTGGCGGATGGCTTCCAGCTCGGTGAGCTCCAGGCGAACTTTCTCCAAGTGGAATGTGCGGCGATTCTGGATCTGTCTCAGTGGGAAGGGGTTCATGTCCACAAAAGCAATGCTCATCAACTTCCTGTCAGGAACACACCATGCATTAGCATTGCATTATCAAACAAAGTTCTCGTTATTAAATGACTCAATTTCTATTTACCTGAAATGTAACAGGTTCAACTGTCAGTCTCTACTCAAATGGTTGGTCTTAGTTTCATAGACTCAAACAGGTACTTTAATTTACATAGTAAAAGTCCATCAACAGTCCTCACCTGGCATCCAAGATGGTACGTGTGAAGTAGCGAAGGTACTTAAAAATGGTCATAGGATCCTGAAGCTTAAGAAACTCCTCTTCTTTGTACTTGAAGAGCGCAAGAGCAAATCTGAACATGATCTGCCAAAATAAAGACGCGTCAAACATCAAAACAAGTTAGCGAGCTACAACACTCATAGCACTGTATCGGAACCATGACCTTTGACCCGTGAGAAGGTGTCCATACCTTGGGTCCCTCGTAAAGGAAAGCGTCCCAGATCTTGAAGAGGATGTCGCTGACCACACTGTCCACAAACACCACCAGGAACCAGTTGAAGGTGATGAGGGAGAAATCCACCTTATGGTGCTCAAAATGAGCATGAAGCCTGGGTAACTTCTCGCTCATGAGGTCCTTAAACACACGCTGATCTACCTGCACCAAAAAACATCAAATAGAGGCAGTAAAAACAATGTTCTCCTGTGTACTTTAGCCACAGAACTTATTTACCAGACTACAGCCACACCAATGAGCCAGAACAAGCAGCATGCCAAAAAATATGGTCTACATTAAAAAGCACTTACTGGCTGGTGAGGAAATCTAAGCTAAAACACAAGAGTTCTCACGATAGGTCAAAACGTAGTAACATTTATTTGACAAGTGTGTCAGTATGTCTTGGCAAGAGGAACCAGAAAAATCAAGTAACGGAAGGATGACAGAATAGACAAATGTTCCGTTAGCCAATGCTAGTGAGTCATACCCAGCAAACAATGACCAATCCCACTCAAAAACAAGCTCCTGGGACAGTACCTGTGAGCCCAGCAGCGTTTTAGTGTAATAGTCCCTTGGCATGAACACCTCCACAATGACGACGAGACACCAGAAAGCGTCCTCTTGATCCAAATACAGGAGTGTGATGGCTGCCAGTCTGAAAGAGTCAAAACTAACCTCAAAAAAACTAGACAAAAACTCTTGGGATTGAAATTACAGCAGGCGCTGTGTCATTAAAGCTGTAATCCGTAACTGCTTTGGGTTTAAAATTAACAATGAATTATTGATTAAGAACATGACAGATCAATGTTCAACGCGATCGTACCTTAATACAATTCCCAACAGTGTGTTTATAATAATGATTTATAATTTGAGCTGTCGGGACCATCAGTTTGGCTTCGTTTGACTTCAACGTATGTAATGAAAAGTATGTAAAGCGACCTGCAATTGTATGTTTCAAACAGAGATGGCAGTAGAGAGGCAAACGTTACAGTTGATTGCATCTTTAACAACCAAGAACTCACAACTGGCTCGCAAGTTGAGGAACTGCCCAATGCGAATGCTCTCAGCACTAATTTTGTAGAACGAACCCAATTACCCAAACGGTTGCTAGAGCAACATAACTACCAACACCCCACAGAAACTACAAAAAAACCCCAGTTTGGATCTATTTAGGTCTATACTGTACCTGTTAAGGCCTTGGCAGTATCCAATATCTGGATTCCTCCAGGAGAAAGCCAGCAGGACGTTCCTGAGTTTCTGGATTCCCTCGGAGTCAGGGGAGGAATAATGTTTATTATTTGGGAGCGTCCGCAGAAGATCCAGTTCGATCTGCTTGCAGGCTGGATTGGGCTTTTCGTTCGCCAAGCTTAAAAGGTTCTGAAAATAATCCTTAGGCAGGCTGTCTCGCATCTTCTTCACATGGAAGTTCACGCAGCATCCCCACACCTTGGAACGATGGATGTGTGGAACGCCGCTCCGCATCAGTGCCTTCAGCTCTGGAGAACGGACCAGATCTCGGTTCATGGTGATGGCCAGGTAGTTGTCCCACT
Organism: Botia almorhae; assembly: GCA_036877575.1. Classification (NCBI taxonomy): domain Eukaryota; kingdom Metazoa; phylum Chordata; class Actinopteri; order Cypriniformes; family Botiidae; genus Botia; species Botia almorhae. The sequence continues at coordinate 49,923 of JAZGTJ010000489.1, forward strand.
TCACTCGAACCGACGTCTCTTGGTCTGTGAGGGAGAGGGACTTCAGGTCCAGCGCTCGCTTTTTGGCTTCCAGTTTTTCCTCCTCGTCTTCCTCTTCTGGGACTGTCTTGAAGCCATAAATGTCGTATTCGCTAATTGGGAAGAGAAAACATTGTGTAACGTTTATATAACATTCACAGATCATAGGAAGGGTATAAGGCTTTGAGGTCTGTTACTAAATGATCAATAGTTTTGAGAGATTAAAAACATAATTTGTGTTGGATGGTGAAAGCGCACTTATAAGAACCAGCTTGGACCATGGAACATCATACCAAGGTAATAGAACGGTTTCATGACAGTGTGCCATGGTACTACCTTTGTATTTCTGGAAGTACTTATGAAAGTACTGGAAGTACCAGAAAAATTTCATGGTATTGGCATCTGATAACAATGCAGTACTACAGTACCGCTATAGTACCTTTTAGAAGGGCGAGCAAAGTATAAGCATAGACACTCAAGTGCTTCTCCTACTAGAAGCAGAAAAATCCCTCGTTGATCTAGACAATGCGGTGCTTCAAATTAGTAACATGACTAAACATGTTTCTGGAATGGTGTCTTTGGAAGGGTGGCAATACAAAGACAAGTAATTTTGGTTCTTAAGGTAACAAGGTTGAGTTTCATTGGTTGCGGGCGAGAAATATCTGTTCTGATCAGGTTTTGGTAACAGACACTGTGGAGTTAAAAAGGGTCCATGTTCTAAAATATTGTTAACATATTTAGCAAAGTGCACTTACCTGACAGCATTAGGTTTGAGGATAAGGTGTTCCTGTTGGTCTGTGCTCTCCACCTGCAGTGCGTCTTCCAGAAGGCGGGAGATGACCTCTCCACTATGGCTCTGCTCTGACGAGGAGCACACGGGAGTCTTCACTTCCTGCAGCAGAACCAGGTACTTACTCTCTACCTGACACAGCTTGGCCTCCAAACTGGTGTACTATAGGAGAAGAACACACACACAGATAAGAAAGAGTCATTTTTACCTCGGCAAACAAAAGCATGCATGAACATCCCGGTGAAGGACAATGGAATTCTAGGAAAAGGAAATAACCGGCACATAAGCAGAAAAAATCTGCAACTACAACATCCAGGAAGCTCTGTAAGCAATGAGTAGTTGTCACTTTTGAACTTCCTTTAGAGAAATTCAGTAGCGTTTTTTGCCAACACACAAAAAACTTCTATTGTTTTTATACATTGCTAGTTAAAATATAACTATTGTAACGAAGCAAAATGACCTAACCCACACTCTAACCAAAAACCTTCTGCATTTTTACAATAAATAAAACTATAGTTTTATATTTCTATATTTTAATACTATATTTTAATAGCGTTTTTTCAACTGAGGACATCCCCAAAAGGGGGTTTTGCTGAGATTTGTCTTGACTTTTGAGTATACATTTTTCCCCACTATATGATTAAGTAAACCCACACATACACACAAACAACACACACACACAAACAACACACACACACAAACAACACACACACACAAACAACACACACACACAAACAACACACACACACAAACAACACACACACACACACACACACACAAACAACACACACACACACAACACACACACACACACAAACAACACACAAACAACACACACATACACACACATACACACACATACACACACATACACACACATACACACACACATACACACCTTTGCTTCTAGAGCTTTCTCTCTAGCTTCAGTGTTCCTTTTTAGAACTGTCAGCTCCAGAATTTCTTTGTTCAGGAAGTTGTTTTGGGATTTGTAGCCCTGAAGACTGTCCTGCAACAATGTTAAACGCCAAAGTTGAACTTACAACACTACAAAACATGCACAGAGACCTAAAAGAACCTCCATATATTATATCATAAAGACACAATCATTACAGTCTTTAAATGTTTTCTAACATTGTTTGCACAAGCAATTAAAAGTATTGAAAGTCTAAATCTAAACATTATTTTCAAATTTCTGCAAATTTAAAATCATTATAAATTGTTTTGTTACATTCTAACATTCTGTTACACACCAACTATGTACTTGTTAAGCATGACATCAATACCAAATAATCTGACATGTGGCACATAGTAGCATAAAAACTATTAGAAAACAGTACTTGAGACTTTCGCAAAATCTTGAGGAAAGAGTCTCAAAAGAGCCCAAAACACTGTGACGTTTCATCCTAAACTTCCACCCATTTGTTTATATACACTCAGATCTATTGCTTTGGAAGTGCAAGCTGGTGTTGGTTACGACTGGTTCTTCACCTACCTTCAGCATGTCCAGCTCCTGTTGCTCTCTGCCGACATTAGGTGAGTTGCATTCAGGCGACTGCGTTCCTCCTCCATCGCTCTCCTGGGAAAGTTTCATGATGACTTCGTCCTTAGCCTGAATGGTCTCCATGAGCATGCCTAGCTGCTCATTTATCTCCCCCACTTTGATCTTCAAGCCCTTTAACTCCTTCTGGAGACTCTCCTTCTCCAAGGCCAGCCTCTCCATATGACCGCAGAGCTCCTTGATCTGCGCATCTCGTTCTGCCAGAGCTTTACCGGCCTCGTCCTGGTTGTGATTGTGAGGGCTCCCCGGTGGCCCTGCGGAACGCCAGTCGCATTGGGAGCTACGCAACGTTTGCTGCAGGAGACGAACCAGCTCCTGGTAGAGGACACAATGGTACATGAAACAAACCTTCACAGTGACTCATCAATTACTCACATTACTCAAGCACACATCTGTTGAGCTGACCAAACACACTCAGGCTAATCATTGGAGATCAATCTTTAATCAATCTCAGGGTGTTTTAAGCAATCAGATCAAAGGTTGCTAAAATCAACTATAATAAGCTGTAAAACTGGAGACCTGTATAAAACTTCTATTAAGCTCTCCCTTTGACAAAAAATACAAAGCAAACTGAATAAATGTGTCAAACGTTTTGGAACGACCCTAACCCATAACATCAGGGCTCGTTAGAATTATAACTCCAGAATTATTGTTAAATGTCTGTGATTTATGTTACACCCTGACCCAAGCTTGCTCTATTTATCTGGAAAAATAAGACCTTCTCTGCTGATCTTAAACACGTAAACTAAAACTCTTTCCGAATTAAAATTTCCGGAATTCTCCCAATATTTTTCCAAATGCTGCTCATGTGAAATTATGCAACCTGAATGGGAATCTGCGATACGGATACATGGACGTATCTGGCAAATGGGGCGTGTCCTTAGAATTCCAGAAAAAACACATTCTATAACGTTTCTTCCTGATACGAATGAACACGCATGCATCCAGTCATATTACTTCAGTTAGACTTGATTCAACTTTAAACACATGAAATAAAATGAAACATCTGTCAAGTTTGGCTCTGGTTTCTGGATTTGCACGAGTGTCGCCCGGAGTAATAAAACAAGTCTGATACAAGTCGCTGCAACCACTAAAACACACACACACACACACACACACACACACACACACACACACACACACACACTAATTTCACCATTGTTTTCATGTTATTAATGAGATTGAACAGAACTGTCAGTCATTAACACAACACTATCACACATTTAGTTTCCTTAAGTTATAAGTACAAAGGTTAATAAAACAAACAAAATCTGGGATGAGCTCAAAGAAGTGGGAATTGATTATTATATGCAGAATTATTAACACTGTTAAGATGTTTATGGTCAAACTGTACGACAGCTCAAGAGGGAAATGTGTTTTGGCACAAAAATAAATACTTATTTTGCGGTCGCCTTTTGAAGTTTCGCTTTAGATCTGACGAACCCTTTACAGAAAAGCACACAAAGCAGCACAGCAATGAAATACCGTATCAGAGTTTGCTGTTGTTTTAGATACAGTATTTTACTGTATAATTCATAGACTTACAACTGAAGAAGCACACAGAACAACAGACTGCGTCAACATTCACATGCGTACTTTATGAGTGCTCGGCAAGGGAAATCCCCATAAACAAGCATATGTGTCAGGAAGAGGGAAGTAACAGCAAATAGCCGTGACAAATCAACAGCATACAAAATCCTCTGGGGCCGCCGTTGCTGTGAGGCACTGCTGTGTACAGTAGGTCACAGATGGTACAGCACAGGAAGAATGTAACCAGAAATCCTGCCGTTATAGTTACACATTCACAAGCTGCCAAACCACAAACAACTATTTCTGTTATCATCACACTGTACTTTGCAATAAGGAAATTTACCGCCGATATACAGCAGAATCCACAGAAACAAACAATTTGTATGATTTATCCTACATTTTATGATTTATCTTGAGGAATTAAAGATGACCCTTGAAAGTTCAAGTGAAGTTGAGTGAGCTGATTTTTTTATTAATTTGCTAATTTGTTCATCCGCTCTTTCATTCATTCACTCACTCCTTACCTTCTGACTGGCGAGCTCCTCCTGGAGGCGGTTCTCCTGCTCCTGCAAGCGGCCGATCTCCTCCTGCTGGCTCTGAATGCGGAGCTGCAGTTCGGAGGTCTTGGTTCCGTTACATTCGACAGGCGAGCTCTCTGTGCTGCGGACGGCTTTCCCAGAGCCCATGTAAAACGGACGCTTCATTCGCGACGGGTTGCGGAAGTCAAACGTGAACGCTGAGCCAATGGAGTCTGTGGACCGTTATGAGGGCAGATACAGAGATGCCTTTAAAGACTAGGCAGTTAAACACAAGTCATAGTGAGACCATAGCAGAACATGTTTTTCATTTATGTTGAAATCTAAGAATTATGACAGGCTGGTATTTCCTCAAGGTATGACGCAATAAAGCAATAAGCCATTAATTATTGCTTAAATTAAAGCAACAAGCTTTAATATTAAACCTTTCATTCCAAACCTGCCCCAACCAGCATGACAGCATGTCAGTCATCTGATTTATATTTCTGTCGCATTGTCTTGTGTAACCCCGCCCACAGTGGAATCTCATTGGTCGAAAAATCACACTCCTCTGCGGTACAGTCTGACACACAAAATGTTCCGATTATCTTTGTCGCTTGCGAAAACTTGGCAGTGAACTCGTCATCTCACGCCTCGTCATATTGTGACAGTATTGACAAGCCCACACAGGACAAACACAGGAAACCGCTTTGACATTGCTTTCATAAACAGGAACAGCTCTCATTCTGAAAACATTACGTCACAATCAATCTAAATAAAAACCACATACTAAACCTGCCCGCGTGCCTAAAAATGGAGGAAGATACAGGCGATAAATAAAGAGCTCACATCTGTTAATATGCGAAGGGCTTTCCCGTCGCTGGCTGTCAGGCGGGGGTTTGTGCTCTGATGGGTCTTTAGCAGGAGGTTCCACGAACTCCCACTCCTCATTGTTGGCCGTGTAAAACACACTGCGTCTGTTCTCTCCTCCTCGGCCGGCTCGCAGGTGTGACATGCTGTTTCTGATGGGGGAAGGAGGCGTGGAAAATACAACGTAAACGTGAGGGAGCAACTTCATAACTTTCTATCAGTGTAGGTGACTTGATTCTGTTTATTTCGGTTTATATTGCTGTGCTAACCTATTATATAATCTATTATATAACACGTTATATGTAAACGTGCCAGGACACCTTTTAAGAACAATAAGTGACTTCAGCTGAAACTCCAGCTCTTAGAGATGGTTATACACATATTCTAACAACAACACAGAAAACCATTCAATCGTATTCATATAGCATGTGTGTTTGATTAGTCTTGCTCTCAACATGTTCTGTCTTTTTAATTCTCATCAGGGGTCGAAGTTTTCTATTCCCAGCCTCTTGAAACCAAACTTAGAGCTGTTGCTGCATTTCCAAGCCGGTTTGGTTTGTTTAGCTGTGGCGAAATCTAGACCTCGGCCCTTTGGCTGCTTTAGGAATTACATCATCCAAACAGATGTGTCTATGAAGAGGAACATTCCCAACAGCCAGTGCTGGAAAAGGCTGGAGCAGCTTGGCGTACAGTTGTAATAGCTTGATATTCAATCGCAGAACTAAAAATGTAAAATTCGTATTAAATAAACAGACATTTACACAAATGGAATCTGCAAGGCTCCAGATTAGAAATGCTTAAGTAAAGAATATTAAAAATGACAATTTGTTTCTAATTCACCCCTCTGGTGTAACTACACCAACAAAAATGTGATTATAAATTTATTAGTGTATTTTATCACATTAACAGTTACCGTGCTTAACCGTTTTATACCGTGCACAACCGCAATGTTACCGCAACAGCGCAGTACTGCAGGACCAGTGTACCTGATCTCAGAGCCCCAGTGTCGGAGGGAGCTCAGAGCTGCTGTGGGCGGAGCCACAGGGCCACGTGCTGATTGGACACCGACGAGCCCGTCACCGTCCATCTCCACAGCGAAATCGCTCCGAACACTCTCCATACTGTCGCTGGGCTTCTCAAAAAACACAGTTTCTAAAAGACAGAGTAGACAGTTGAATTATGACAAATTCATAAATGTAAAACAATATAACTGTCTCGAATGAAGACCACAGTACGTTATATTAAAACCAGATCAAGAAATCATAGAAGTCACTTCATACTCCAGTTTCTGTCTCTGACCGGTTTCATAAAATGGCTTCTACAGCAGCCTGACAACAGGCTAACAATGTTGTTTGCATTTGAAATCGCGCCGCATGTGCAAACAATTACCGTTACAAAGGTCAGTAACAACAGTGTCCATCACCTTCATTAAACGATTAACACACTGTGATCCACACGGCCGTTTGTTTATGCAAAACTGAGAAAGCCAGTGACTTGCAGAGTGACAGCGAGGAGGAAGCAGACAGCCCTGTTTGTTCTGCTTCTTCCTTTTTCAAAATAATGCAAAATGCTACAGCCGTTCTCATAAAGCAGAAACCACTAAACTGACCGTGGACTCCAAAAACAATTACAAAGTCTCATGAAAACAATTAACGATGTCAACGTGGGTCTGTGCTACAATCTACTGAACGTTAGTCAATTTTCATTTTCAGTCAGTTTACTTTAAAAAGTACCTTTTAAAAATATATAAACAAAATGTAAGTGTCTGAAAATCGTATAAAACTATATTACTCGTATATTACTCGCCGTATCTTTATTAATACTATTTTTCACATTTTCAAATAATAGTGAAGTTGTAAAAACTATTACGTTCCACAAATGAAATTATGGGAAAAACTCCAAACTATGATATACTGTAACTTCTATTGTAAGTTTAACTAAGTTAAAAAACAACTCTGAGAAAAATTAAAAATCGAAGGTTCATCTTAATTGAAGGGAACAAACAGGTATTGTTTCTGTAATTCTCAATGCTTTTATTAATGTAAAAGCATCCCTGTATTTAAAAATAATAGTTTGAGCTTTTGCCTACAGTGAGTTTCAAAGTTGCCACACACTTTAAATGAAAAATGCAAACAAATGCAATCAAATCCAAACGTTTGTCTGGTAGTAAAACAGCGTCACATGATTGGAGGAATCGTGTGCTTTTCTGACCTTTGACTCACCTCACATGATTAAAGTTCTATCTGTACACTACAGGTCAACACATTGTTTAGACTGAGCAGTGTCTTGTTATGACTAACAGACAGCATCAAAAGTTCCATAGATGAACGGACGACATGATCATTGGCTGTTTTTTTCACACTTCTCTCATTTTATCTCTCTTCTCTGCTTTGTGTTTCAGTCACAGTCTGCTGGTTGAGTGTTACGCCTCACCTGCATCTTTGGCCACGAGACCTGTATGCGGGTAACAGGGGGTAGGAGAGCACCAGCTGTCTCTGTGGCCAGGCACGTTACAATACTCCCAGCGTTTCTGTTGCAACTGCTGTAGCCAGTAATGCATCACCTGTCTGTTGGGTGCCTGCGCGCAGGAAGAGATAAAACAGAGTGTGAAACCAAATGTCTATTTTTGCTTGATGGTATAAGAGCAGCCTTGAGAGGAACAGAGTCAGGTGTGAATGTGACCGTCTCCTTTGAGAACCATCACGCTTGTTTCGGTCTCAGTTCCAGATTACAGCTCAGAGGTTTGGGTGTCGATCTGTGGAATTCAAATGAATTCAGAACACAACAACTGTACAAACCTGTGTATCTGCAAACAAACAGTGTTAAACCTATTGCCAGAACTTAACTACTTTTGTTCTTATCCGGTTTTGCAACTACATTTAACCAACTAACCCAACGGTCATTATTACTTGTTATATGAAGTCAGTTATCCTTAAGTTCACACAGGTAATTCATCACTGCCATAAACTTGCAAGAACTCTTTTGTTTTATCACTTGAAACATTGAAACTTAATTTATACTTTCCAAACATATTGTACATAGTTTTAACATGTCACTTCGTGAAATATTTTGCTTAAAAAGTTTGTTTGTTGTACACTTCTTTTTTTAAATAAATACCAAACTTTCAAATAATATAACAAATTCATACATTTTTAATTAGGCTCAATTACTTTATAAGGCCATTATAAGACGAAAAATGTTTTGCAACGCTTTGGACTGCAGCCTTTAACTTAACAACACCCATAATGCACCTGGTCGGGGTACGCCACTCATCTAAAAACCAAAACAGGCATCCTTAAAACATGACAAATTGTTTTGTTTTCCCCTAAATTCCCCTTTAACTCATAAGGCAACAGGGCTGTTGTTACAGCTGAAAACAAACAGCGACAATGCAGTGTCATGCAGGTCAGGAAATATTACACGGTCCATAAAAGTGATGTGCATTACATTTTGAGCAAAAACTGATGTCCATTTGCGCTGCTGAACAGATCCAAAATAAGTGAAACTGCTTTTCCAGTCTGCTAAAGAGGACCTAATACAGTTAGCAAATACAGGACACTTCTCAATTACAACAAGAATCTTGCGTTATCCTCTTACATTCTCCTGTCATGAGACAAGTCGTTAACAACAATGACTCCACCATGCTGTAGTTATTGTCCCCCCACAGCAGATAACTGAGTCGGTGTTTAACCTATATTGTTTATATATATCCCTCTGTATGCATAAGGACACAATAAGGAGTTCAATGTGGTGGAGCGCACAGTATCATAAACGTAATTTAAAAACGTAGTTTATTGTACGTATTGTGTGTATAATATAAGAAATAATAAAAATGACAAATGCATGAATTTAACTCATGGTTGACAGTACAAGTAGGTTCAGAATTAGCGTGTTGCAATAACACCGTTTTCTATTATCGGTGCTTCAAGAAATTGATTTGTTATAACCAAGCACAACCAATAAGTACAGTGGCCTACAATTAATATTTATACTGAATACTATCGTATGCATTTTAATTATCACTGTCAAAGGCATATAGTTGAAACTGGTCGAAATCAGGAATCTATGAAGTAAATTACCTTAAGCAGAAACTCCTTCCCATCGGTGCGGATCTCGAAAAGTCCCTCTTCAGCCTCAACATCGTAGCTGAAGCATGCATCCGCTATCTCGATGTGTCCCAATGGAAGGCCGTCTTGAGGAGTCTTAAAATAATATAAGTAACACTGCCTAGGATCGTACACAAACCAGCGCGTTTTGAACCCTCTCAGGGGGCCCTTCCCGGTCAGTTTGTTTAAGTAGCCGCACAGTTTGGAAGCCTGATCCTTCGTGCCATCGCAGTCGGTGACATCCAGCGACTTCGCCGCCAGGATCCGCGAATTCCTGCCGGGATTGGCATCGCTGTCGCGCTCTTCGTGCATCTTTCTCCGGACTTTCTTCGCCTCTATCAGCGGATACGAAGTTTCCATCCGCATGACGTCACATGACTTCCATTCTCGTGCTGCGGCCACGGGGCTGATGGGAAATGTAGTGTCGTAATGTAATCGTCGTTTTACTTACCGTTATTGCTGTTAAATGGGTTGGGCGAAAACGCAGCCGTATTTACTAATGCGTTTAATACATTTCAGCGCTATTTAATATGAGCCAGCAAAAATATCTCGGCATTTAGAATTTTTTTTATTTGGTGCTTAAGAAAAAGTAATATACATAGATAATATGTAATTCAATAAACAACAGCATGTCTTTACATATTTATTATTAAAATGGCCGTAATGTCAGATTATTTGAACAAGCACTTTTGCACTTCTGTACTTGTAAACCTGTACGTACAGTCTACTGTACGACCGTTAGGGGGCGCAACAGCGTCATAAGAAATGTTGCCGATCAATTAATTAATTTGGATTTTAAGGAGAATGTTTCCGTCGTGCTGATGTTGTGTTTCACACTTATTATATACAATAAATGTATGATTGCCCTTTCTTACTTTGGGAAGAATGTAATTAATTCACACGCAAACAAAAATCATTCTACAGTCACAAACATTCCCAAATCTCAAACTCCAGTATAAACAGACTTTGGGGAATTTCATTCCAACTCCATGCCAGTTCAGCAGCTGGAATTACTGTAACGTGAATAATACCAGTAAATTAAATTGGAAATGATTGATGCAAAGCAGAAAGTGAAAGTGACTCTTGATTCAGGAAGTGTCATACAGATGAACTGGAAGGACTCTTTGTAATATCAATTTATAACTGTATTGACCATAGACAAAAATAAACATCTAGCATATCAATAACGTAATTCAATATATATATGGTACTATAGGCATAACAGGCCAATCTCTGAATCTGTTACCGCGCTTTACATTTAGACAGCGCTACAATGGAAGAATCATTCGTTTTCACTGGTAATAAGTTAAACTGTGTGTTTCCGTGCCTGTTGCTATGGCTACTGCTGTAGCAGTGTGTTTGAAATGAAACGACGGAGGGAAACCTTTGGTTTCCTGTTGTACGCGGCAGCCTCTGAGCTTTCCTTAAGGTGACATCTGTGTGACACCACTGACGCACGTCAAACTACAAACAAAAACCTGTTTGTAAAAAAAATTAAATTAAAACGGTTTTATTCAGGTTTGGAAAAACTGCAGCGGGCCAAAATCTAGACATGCTCCAAAAAACAATATTTATGTTGCACAAACAGCAGTATATTATTTATCTGATTATTCTAAGCCTGTTCATCTGTAATAACAATTGGTTACTTCAAATGATAGCTGTTGCTATTTCTATATTTTTGTCATTGAAATGCACCATTTAAATGCATCTAGTTGTATGTCAGTTAATATTTAAGCTCTTCTTTTCATCCTCATTGGCTTCTGATGGTTGTGTCATCATTTAAAGGATGGCACAATTCTGCACAAACGGAATAACTGTCGTTCTGACATTCTTGGCTGTCTAAACAGACACCTGACCTTTTCAAATGTCAACCTGTCTGACATATATACCGCCACACTATCTCAGATACGTGTCTCTTTTTCTTTCCACCTTCTGGCCTCTCGTTGAGGTCCAGGGGAACATTATTGCACCCCACCACATTTAATCTAGACTTTAAAAAAAGGTGCCTAAAGGTCCCCTTTTGGGCTGTATGGTTCCACCAAGAACCTCTTTGCACAAAGGGTTCCAGTGAAAAAAGGTTCTACAGACTATTAAAAGGTTTCTTTTAAAATCCTTTGACTAATAAGTTCTTTGGGAAACCTCAAATAGTTATTTTATGGTATCACAAAGTACCCTTTTCAGCACCTTATTTTAAGAGTGTATTTTGGCTGCCCTCATCAACTAACATTTTAAATGATGAACATTACTCTGATAAACGTAAAAGTTCACAGCCGTGACGATTCACCACACTGATCCGGCTGAAGTGAAATTATCTGTAGAAGAAATGTTGACACGGTAAAACTGTGTAAGTTCTCCTCCACAGCAGAACTGACAAACGTGGTCTGAAGCTCAGACTTCAGACCATGGAGTTCAAAGAGCTTATTAGTCACAAGAAGAATTCCATGTTTAACTTTCATTACAGGAAATAAGAATGACAATAAGTGATTCACACAACTAAGCATGGTAAAATACAGTAAACTATTCCCTTTAGCACCTAACCTGTGGTAATTTACAATAATGTAGAGTAATCCCACTCAACTGCTTGTAATGAAGAGCCCACAGTTCAGAGACACATGTGTAACAGTGAATCTATGGAGGCCGCTGTCCTACACATGGAGGGTGGGGGAATAGACCAAACCAACCTGTACAAACCACAGAGCTACAGTAGACACAGATTAACCATGATGACTCAGACACACAACAAATCTATGCCAGCATGATGCTGTTTGAGACATTGGTTTGTAATGTACTGTAGCCGTACATTAAATATAGACTTTTAAAATATAAACTGAATATAAATGTACAGGTCAGGAAAATTACTATAAACACACTGTATATATCACCAATGATTAATAACCAGGAAGTGTCCAAACAATATATATACATATAAATATTATGTATAACTATAAATATAAATATATATAACTGTTTGCTGGAAAGCTTTTTGTGCTGTTTTACATTACAATAATGTCGTAATGTTGTAATAATTATTTGGATAATTATTAAGGCTAATTATAATTATTAAGCATAATTAAGCGGAGCCACTGCATTATAAAAGTGGCACAATTAGCATTTTTTAAATTTGGCATTGTGGTAACCGATTTTGAAACGTACACGACTTCCTGCAAGCACATCATCCACAACTATGAACAGAAACGTGTGTGTGTGTGTGTGTGTGTGCAATGAGACCACATTTCTTTCCTCTGCGCTGTTCCGTTCTCTTCAGGAAACTTTTAGCTACGATCTGTGCGAGAATGTTTATGTTGTTTTCCTCTCTTCATACATGAGCTAAGCGACTTGCCCAATGTCTAAATACACTGTTTTTCCGAACCCTACGTGGAACATCGTGTGAGTTCTGTATATCAACGCTGTAAGCGTCAGCACACCTTCAGAATGTCCTCTTGTTCTTCAGAAGTTTATCAGGCGTGTGGAAGCAGAGGTCAATTTTAATCTTGAGCAACATGACACTGAAATCACACTGCACCCATCAGCGCAAGCCAACAGGTATTTATCTGCTATTCCATCCTATTGTCCTTGTGGTGTAATGAAGAATCTCCTATAATTATTTTTAATAACTTCAGTATTGGTAAATATTACTCATTTTTACTGTAATTTTTATTATAATTATTATTAATGATTGATTTTAGCATGGTTGTATATTTAATTTATTTTTACAATAAATTGTATGTTAGTGTAAAATTAAACAAACAAAAAATTATATCACTGAAACACATTTTTAGTAACTTACGAGACTTCTAGGTGTTCTCAGTTTCGTTTAATTTACCTACAACCTTCAAAATACAAACTTTATGTACATACAATTGAAATAAAAATGAGACAATGAGACAATACTTTACAATACAGTAACAGTTTAGTTGATGGTTTGCATTTACATTTATGCATTCGGCATTTATTCAAAGCGACTTACTGTACGGCGCATTCAAATGATACATTTTATCGGTATGCGCGTTCCCATTGAATCTACAAATCACAGGTTCCCATGGGACCTTCTGCAGACTATGTCATTTTAAAAAAACATTAAAAAACTGTTTATAAGTGATGTATTTAGAGGACCTTCCTATATGTGGACGCTTTCATTCAATTGTACATGTTGTCTGTTCTCAGGACCTCTTTGGAACAGCACACACTGCACAAGACATCATAATTCCCAACACTGCTACCTCACCAGAACACATCTGATGGACCAGAGGAGACCCAAACCCCACAGATTCCACTCTTGCCTGATGTTTTGCTTAAAGGTATGCGACTAAAGGGAGATATTGTTTTTTGGGGGTCACTATTATAGTAATTCATCACCTTTTGCGTGGTTATATTGTTTGGTATGTGATCTAATCTGGTCTTACAGTAGGACCACCTACTGTAATATTAATGTAACAGTGGATGGCTGGGGAAGTGATGTTGTGATACGTTCCATGATGAAAACAAAATAAACAGTGTTGAGAAAGCAGAACGCGATTCATACCGTCACCTGGAAAATAGGCAAATGAGATCGTCAGTGTGGACTGAAGCTTGCAGTGCTGGCAGCGCTGGTCATCTGACGTGCGCATTAAGTTACCCTCTGTCCTTCTGGATTGATACAGGATCGGGTTAAGATGGACCAGAGACCGTGTGGAGGAGACGTTCAGGCAGAAAACACAGACAACAGGCTGAGGGAACTGACCCTCAGGTGGTTTACAGAAACCCAGGCTCCTCTTATTCTCCATCATGGCAACTTTCCAGAATGGTTCCAAGGATTTATCAGCAGAAGGTAAGAGATGTTTCTGTTTAAATGACCAAGAACAGAAAACGTACAACCTTATAACAGGCTATAGATGTTTATTGAGCGACGTCCGCGTTCTGTTCACTTTTGTAGTGGTAAAATGTCTTTGTGGAAATCATTTTTGCGCGCTTGTTTATTTCACAAAGTGTCTCCAGTTTAAAAATTGACTTTTAGGTTTCGGTTAAAACATGTATACACACACAATGGTTTTATGTGTGAAGTTATATAAGCAGTCGGATATGAACTCTTTCATGACTCCCAACGGTGCTGTGCTTTACAGGGACGCGGAAGAGCATCTAAAAGATAAAGCACTGGGCTGTTTCCTCATTCGCCTCAGTGATAAAGCCACAGGATACATTCTGTCATATAAGTGAGTCTGTCGTCACACTTTGAAACAATACAATGCGCCTCAGCAAAGACACAGCATAGCTTCATTGGTCTCCCTTGTTTACCTTCAGCATAGCTTGTTATAAATGACTCGGCTATAATCAGAAATTTGCATTTCTGTTACGCAAATGAGGAAAATGAATTCAACAAAGTTTTACTAGTTCAACTACTTCAGGTCAACCAATTCTGATAGTTTAATGTTAGTAACAAACATTGTTTTTGAACTTTGGATTTTCGAAATAAATTTAATTTGTTTTACCTGTACAAATAATTTATTTTCAGAGGTCGTGATCGATGTCGACACTTCGTCATCAATCAGGATAAAGAAGGACGTTTTATTGTGACGGGCGACACAGAGATGCATGACACACTAATCAGTCTCATTGAATATTATAAGACCTGCCCCATTGAGCCGTTTGGAGAATATCTGACAAGCTCATGTTTTGAGGTGATATTCCTATCCTTAAAATATATCAATTTTTTACAATTTAAATTGAATATAAACATGAATACAGCTATCGAATGTTACTTTTAAAACATCTTTTCATTTGCCATCATAAACAACCTAGCATCCAACCAGAACACCTTAGCAACCACCCTAGCAACCACATAGCAATGCTCTTAAAGGGGCACTCACATTTTTTTTACAAAATGTGAAAATTATGTTTTGAAAATATATACAGATGTATTAAAGCATTTTGCATAAGTACAATTAATTAATGTTATACTGTAATACAGCACATCTTGCAATGTGACATTGTGCGTGTGTATTGCAGTCTTCCACGAGCGAGCTGTATGATGTCATCCATGTTGAGCAGAGGGAGAAGACGGTTGTAAATGTCAAAGCTGCGAGGAATATTTTGGACCAGTGTGCAAAGAGCGATGAGATCTTACAGCCTCCTGCTCTGCCACCCAAGAGCAACAGAAACACACAGGTGTGGCTTATTTTAAATTTTGCAAATAATTACACATTGCTGTAATTTGCCTTGATATCGACGTTTCAACCAAACCTAAAAACTACGATCATTATCTCACCATATAAACAAGCAAAACGAGTTTGGAACAACACAAGGGTGAGAAAACGATGACGGAAGTTTTATTTTTAGTTGAACTGTTTTAAACAGACGTTATTTTACATTCAAAAAATATATAGCAATGTAAAAAATGGTCAGTTTAGTCCACTTGGCTGCACAAGTAATTTCAACTTTATGTTTTTAACTATGACTGGTGTTAAGTTGCTGTAACTTATAAAAATATTTTTATAATATTACGTTGAACATATTTTTACAGTGTGCTTATTACTGTGCGGTCTTCATTGCTTATTATTATTGCCAGCACATTCTGGTACTTAAACATACGATGGTGCCTTCACATCTGGATAATTATGATTGCTTTTCACAGGCAGCACCTCCGGTCCCAAGAAAAGGCCTTCCTCTGAAAACCATCTCGTTGGAGGCGAAGCACAGCCCCGAAAATGTGCTCTATACCCGGGTGGACGTGCAGAGGCCCAAAGAGAGAGCCAAAACGCCCACTGAGGGCAGAGACATTTCACAGACAGATTTTAGGCTCAACCGGGGTGGAGAACACAAAGGCCCGAGGCTTAAGAAAGTCCTCCCCAGTGGTCAAGGAATCATCTACTCTGAGGTCATAGTGCCCAACTGCAGAAGTCAGTCTCTGCCGCTCCTCGATGATGAGGGTGAGGTTGACACACGCTGCCACAGGAGAAGTCAACCCCAGCTGTCTTCTCACCTTCAGCGCAATAACTCCCCCACTAGCGGGTTGCCAGGTCTCTGCACCAGTCTGGATAAGCTATGTGATACTTCCCTCTATCAATTAGCCGGAACACCTGGCAACCAACGCACAACAGGGCAGAAAATGTCAAAGGTCGACATGCAGAGGAATGACGTCATGTATGCCAAGGTGCCTCACGGGCGCGTTCCAAATCACTTCTATGTTGACAACACGTACGAGCAGATTCCAGACTCACGGCCTGCAGCCAGAATGCAGGACGATTCAACGCACACCAACACCTATGAGATGCTGACAGACCTAAAACCAAAGCAGATCTGTTCTGCTCGGCCTGTTAAGGTTAGTGTTTGTGTGTTAACTAGTGTATTAAATAACACAATGAAAGTAGAAGTTTCATACACACTTTGCATTTAACATTTATAAATGTGCACAGACCGCAAAGAAAATTTGTTTTTACCACCAGTAAAAATGTCCTAACTTACCAAAAAAGCACAACAGTGTTAAACAGAGTAGACAAAGTGGGCTAATTAAGGTTAATTTATAGTTTAATAAAGTTTATTTATTTATTTTGTCTTGTTCCATTCACAGATTTTTCATATACTTTGACCTTAAATTGATTTAATTACATCAATTCATAAAACGTGAAAAAAATATGATATTTTTTCTTTTTATTCTGTAATAATTTGTTTAAAGGACTATTAAATATTGTCACAGGGCCTTTAAATGCATATTCTTGCATTCAGAATCAAACGTAAGGACTTGATCGGAATTCTGGTAATAATTACGTTACAATTCAATAACGAACTTCCTTTTTCCGCAGGCAGAAAAATGGAAGTGGCTTTCCCCGGAATACTGGAAAAAATAACATCCTCCTTATTATACGGATGAACATCATTACCGGCATGAATCACAGCCATCACAATAATCACACTAACTGATAACATAAAACAATAACAAATAATCCATAATGATCAGAACATCCATTTATTTGAATTCCATTTATTTGGTAAATTCCATTTATTTGGTAAATGAGGCTGTTTCTGATTACTAGAATACTAGAGCTTTAAATGTCATAAACTGTGTATTGTTTCATATGTTTGTTCAATTAATTTGTAGATGTTAAATGAATATTTATTAATATAAACTTCAGGCAGCTGTGAAAGGCGACTTCTGAAACTCACGTGACTCTATGACAAGCATGAAACAAATGTGACAAAACTTCTGTATAATATAATAATAATAATAATAATAATAATTAAACGGTTCAATATCAATGCAGGCCATGTGGATCGGCTGGACCTCCAACGCTCTGTTTATGTTCAAAAAGGAGTGATTCACAAATGTCTCATTGTTACACACCTACATGTCTCACACAGAATACTATCCGCTGTGATTTATTCTAATTTTAGACATGTTTGTGCTATACAAGGTGGAAAATAAGAAGCAGGGGCCTTTTGTGACAAGAAGGGGCGTATCTGGATATATGAGTAATATTACAGCAACAGTGTGTTATGGCTGTTTGATAAAGTTTTCCACCCATATCAAATAATAATCAGATCGGAAAGTGTTTAAAACTGTTTAAAACTAACAATCGGAAAGTGTCATAAATAGTCAGCTAGGATTCCACAAAATATGTCGCTAACGAGATTTTAAAAGTTGATGTTGTAAAAGTGGAAAGTGTGATTTTAATATGTGCTAGCAGGGGCCATCATCAAATACATGTTCAGCCTGAAAAAAGAACAACAGTAAGGGACTGAGATATTTAGTACCATTAACGTTCTAAAACACTAATATGTGGTGAACAAGAGAGACCCACATATAAAGTACAGACTAATTACACATAAGGAAAACATTAAACAGAATTCTCAGGGGAATTAGAACACATTTCACAGCAAACTTTTATTGTGTTAAAAAGATTACGTGTTTCGTTGAAAGAAAATCACCAGCCATTCAAATGTTGGCTGAAAGTAAAACTACGTATTTCATTTTAAAGTTAACCGAGCGGTGAAATTTCACCCTGTGCAGATGGTAATTTAGCTTCGGCTGCCTCTGTTTGATCACACATCAGCAGAATCCCTGCTTAGAATTCATGCTAACCACTGTGTCACTAGCTGCTAACAATTAGCATCTTGCTGTGCTAATAATGACTCAAGGGCATCACCCAGATAGTACACACATAATTTAACAAAGATGAATCGGATTATCTTTATGCTTTCAGAAAAAAATATTCTTGTTTTAATGTATTATTCGAACTTTTCTATAACTATACATGATACTGCACAAATACAAAGCAATGAATAATCCCAGCTAACAGGGAACGTTCTTAGAACATTGACTTACATTCTATAAAAACATTCCGGCTGTAACATTAGTAGAACTTTTTTTAAATGATATATCATATATATCACAAATCGTATTCTTACGTTTTTAGGGGAACGTTTAAAAACATGACAGAATTAACAAAGTTTGATCTTTTATACCCAAGCAATAATATTAATACAACGTCTAAAAAACTGGATGTTTTGGACATTCCTAGTACCTTCAAAATAACATTATAACAATTTTAAGGTGTTCTTACAACCTAAAATTGTTAGCTGGGAAGTCCCCAGGAAACTTTAGCACATCACAAAGAAAGTTCCACACTGAGGAAAGTAGGCGTCATTTTCTGAAGTGTGATTAATGTCAGGCAGGAATTTATAGTGGCCTTTCTGACTTGGAGACGCGAGACTATGATTTGCAAACTTATGCACATCGAGAGAGAAAATGGTGTCGGACAAGATCTTCACGTCAAGAGGGACAATAAAGCTGTCGGCAGTGACTGATCCGGTTTTTGTGGGGAGCAGCGATTGTAAATAACTTATCACACAGACATCAGAGCATCAGGCAGATTTAGGCAAAGATGAGAGATGCACAGAGTTTGCCGTGTTTTTTGTTGGTCTTGGAGCGATACGTTCATGACAAACAGGCTATCGCAGGTCAAAGGTTAATGTGTGATTTTTTTTGCACAAATGCTGAAATGCTCTTATCCCAGCCTAAAATGCTGAGATGTATAGAGAAGCTGATCCCATGAAAAGTGTAAATGATGGGGTGCTATTAAATCATTGGTCTGTTTGTTTGAGCATCCTGACCAGCTTGAATCAGGAAAACAGTGTCACTCAATGGTGTGAGGTATGGGCTGGACTAACAGTTTGGCTGACCAATGGAATACAGCTGAAAGTTGAAAAAGTTTGGTGACACTCCTAGTGCAGAAATTATACTTTTCATCCTTAGACTCAGAGGGCCTAGCTCTAGCACCAAGCCTAAAGCAAAAATCTGATTGGTTGATAGAAATCATGTTAGCATATTAACACAATGGAGCAACAGAGGGATCTCGCGGGAAAGATCTCGAAATGCTAACATGCCACTAAAAGCGTAAAACCGTTCAAATACATTGCGTAGAACGTACAGATGCGTATTAAGGGACTGTCACATTCGTTTCCTTGTATAGCGTTATTGATCGTGAGATTATCGCACTTATCTTTGTGACAAAAAAGATGTTTAACGATCACATCCAGTAACACTGATCTATCTCTCATTTTCGCAGTTTATATAAAGCTATTGAACGGATCCCTTAAAAACACCAACATGGATTGTTTTGAAACTCTTGGGACGACATATTGGCCGTCCTCACCGGGCGAATAAGATTAGAGGGCGACCAAGGCCAGGGTGCAGAGTGTGTGAGAGAACCAGCAGTAGCGGTTGCCGGGCGTCCAGGAGAATCAATGTTCTAATGCCTACATTACAGTCAACAGCAGAGTGGCTGTATCACACAGGAACAGAAGCACATGTAAATCACCAGATGCTCCGGGGCGAGAGGCATAATTAACAGAGGCGCATCATCAGCACTTACATCCTGCTGGAGATTTTAATACAGTCCCCATAAAGGGAGTTAGAGGTAACCGGATAAGGAATTAACTGCACATTAGCGCAGGCGGCTTGCTCCCTAATGACCGCGCGCCGCGGCGATATAACCGAAGCGGTTGCTCACCAAGCCACCCAGGCGTGCCTTGTTTAATGTCTGAGAACCGTTTTCATGGTTATGTAAGCCCTGCAGTTGGGTCATTTGTGCATCCACTAAAATCCATTTCAGTCGTTTCTGGTATGTAAGCGCGTCTTGAAGTACATGGCTGGCGATATAAACAACGTGTGCGGCCGTGATGGTTGTTGGTAATGCTAATTTTGTCGTGTTTGCTTTAATAACAGATTTATACCTAAAAAAGGTGTCCGTCTATGCGTGCGTACTGTATACACTGTCTATATCATATACATCAAAACACCCTAGCGGTGCCAGCCTAGCAACACCCTGGCAACACCCTGGCAACAAGCCACAGTAGCATAGTAACGCTAGCTGATTTATAAACGTTTTGCACAATAGTTGTGAGGACATTTTCTCCGATTTGGCCTTGTAAGGAGTTGTAAGGACTCAGGACAGTTAAACATAGACACACCCATAACTCCTCAGCATAAAGAACATTCATCACCCAAACACCAAAATCTCCCTCCAAAAACAATGAAACGTATTTAGAATGATAGAATCAGGGGTCCCACCCTCATAACAGGACAGAACGAGGTTGACCCAGTAAATCATCCACCGAACTAATACGGCCAAGGACAGTTCTGTACATCTGCGGGTGGAGATTTACCGGGCCCGCGGCGCGCTGGGTATAATCACACGGGTGCTGAGGCAGCGCTGCTCCTAACGATCTCATTCAGCTTAAAAAGTCATTAAAGCAGAATACGACAGGAGAGGCTGAAGAATAATCGCTGGCTCTGCTTTATTGTTAAGGCTGGTTGGTTTGCGGCTGAATGTAGCCCGAGTAACCGGACGCAAAGAAAGACAAAGGCCAAATCACAGTTAAGACAAATGTGAGCCAATGAAATGACCGTTTTTCTGGGAATGTGATTAGGCTGTCTGGTAATTATGGATTAATTTTTGTGGTTATGGCTCATATTTCCAACAGACACATTAAAAGAATTTATGAATGTAATTCACAGCTCGTTCTCAATAAACCAGCGCTGCTTCTGGGACATGTAGTGGTTAAGATTCAGGGCCGGAAAGCTTTTTAAGTTCAATTCCTGTGAAGAGTGACCCATAGTCAGGTTAACGGTAATGTAACGCTTATAGGAAATAACTATATTAGGAAATAAATATAACAGGAAATAACGATATACTTGAAAAAGATGCATTACTATTTGAATGTCAGAACGCTCTCAAAGGTAAACTCGACCTTCAGCGTTCG
Organism: Botia almorhae; assembly: GCA_036877575.1. Lineage (NCBI taxonomy): Eukaryota > Metazoa > Chordata > Actinopteri > Cypriniformes > Botiidae > Botia > Botia almorhae. Next base: position 71,547 of record JAZGTJ010000489.1, read on the forward strand.
CTTCCTGCCAAATCATCTTTCCCCATAATGTGTGTTTTTAGGAGTGTGTGTGTTCCCCACCAAATACAAGCTCACAATCAGCTCGACTCCAATTTTAGTATAAATGGCTCACTTTTCATATTACCCTGATGGCTTAAAAAAATTAAGACACATGCTACAGCGATTTCCTCCCTAAACATCCTAGTTCGAAATTTTAAAAGTTCTCTGGTCTTTGTCTGAATGCTGTTTAATACCGGCTGCAGAATCAGCTACGATAACTCCACTTGCTGCAAATACGTCATACATTGAGGCACTCGGTCAACAACCAACTGAAAACCGTTTATTAAAAGTGAAATGCCCTCTGTCACATCAAATACTGAAACAAAGTCAAAGGTGAGAGACAGTTTGACGCTAATACCTCAGGTTAGGACAGAGGGGACACAGGGACAAAAACAAATACATAAAGATTATAAGACAACAAGAGTAATATAAGATAACAGAGCCCTTCATTCAACTGGAGAACATTTAGATATGATTGTCGTCATGTTCCAGCTCAATAAGCAATTAGTGTTTAAAATGGCAAAGCTGTGGGTACCAGTAACGTCAGGGGACAGGAAAATAGGGGGAACATAATCTAATTCATGCATTTATCGGAGAAAGATTGCATAGCTGTAGAAAATCATTGTCTCGTTGACGGTAATGCCAGTGCTGTGCTTGTAGCCCTCTCTCACTCTGTGATTCCATCTCTGGTTTGTCCTCCATCCGTTCCTGGATGACCAGCGTTCCATGATTTACTCAACCCCAAAGACGAGTCATTAGAATTGTGTCCAATGTGCCACAGACATTTTAAGACTGAGAAGAATGTTTGTAGAAGCCCATAAAAGCTCTTTTATGCCCTATAGTTTAACCCCAGGACAGGCTGTGCGGGTCGAACCCAGAAAAGGCCTCGCCGTTCCGCCTCTCTCCGAGATTTCCGAGCCCAATGTTTGAAGTTTTCCATCGGTGAAGAAACAGCCATGCATTTGTCCGTACTCTTCCCAAGTGTGCTCCGGTTTCCGAAACCGAAAGGAAAATAATAGGAAACATTTATCCGTGGATAAGTCTGTTCAGATTGAGGTTGTGGTCTTAGCCCGGAAAGTTCAGCATCCGTGTCTTCCACTGAAGCCATTTTAGATTCGTATATGGAAGGTGCTGCAGAACAAAAAAAGGATATGCATATTAAATTAGAGATAAAAGCACACGCGGCGACCAAGAGCTAATGAAGCACTTTTGTGTGCCTAAAGCATCATTTTTCTATAGCAGTTAAAATTGATGAGATCCAGGATAAGTTCAGGATAGGTTTTATAGCCTAAGCCCAGTGGTGTTGCGTTTTTGCTGTCTCACTGGAAATTCAACATGACAATGAAAATGAAGCATAAGACACATTGAACGGTATTTGAGAAAGAACGGGGATGAGAAGCAGATGGCAGATTTTGATGGCATTTTAACGATGAATTCAGAACTGACATTAAAATTGTTAAGTTCATTGAGTGCATTTTCACACAGATCTTCTAACGTCAGACATTTACCACCTGTGCATGTTTCTCTCAGGGAAAGTGACATTTCGTTGCCTAGAAACGAGGTTTTTACCTCATTTTACCTTATAACTGTCATTTAAATTTTATGTGTCGGACGTTCGATCAATAAGCAGCAGTACTGCAGTTAATTCTGACAGAGAACAACAGATTAAAACAAGTGGAGATTAAAAACAAGATGAAAACCGTTTCTTGTAGCTCTCGCAATATATAAATTACCTTTATATTTAAACCCATAATGAAGGTTCCTGTGCGGTCTGATTTAGAGGAACAAGTTCCTGTTAATGTGGACAAGTGCTGAGTCACAGGTTTTGTGTGCAACCTGATAAACGCTGCCTTCTTAGACAGCATACAGAGATAAGAAAACTGTCGAGCAATATAATGTTTGTGTAATGTCCTGTCTACTAAGGTGGCATTGCAGTTCTTAGTGCACAATTACGGTATTTTGACGCATTCAGTTTTTGGCCCATGTGAATGTTTACATAAAACATAACTCCTATCTGATTCCTAGGTTTACTTGAACCTTCCACCCCAAAAAATAGTGCCGTTCTTGCTCCACTGGCAATTAGCATCATACTTTAGTATAAAAACTATAGTCAAACGACTGCAGTATCTATCTATAAGAAATTATGAATATACAGTTGTGCTCATGGAAACCTCATTTACGTGTTACTAATCATCTCAAACTAACCTCCGCATGTACACCACAAGTCTTTTAGTGTATGTATATTCAAATCTTTAGGGCCATGATCCTCGCAGACTTCCTCAGAAATGCACATTTAGCTGCTAATTAACTTAACGTTACAGTTCCCTGCTTATCTTTACCAGTACACAGATAAACAGCTGTGAAGTTATGTAGCAACCAGCCAATCAGATTGGACCTTGTGGATTTCACTGGCGGTTTGTACTACATTGTTATTCAGTCTGTGAGCGTTTCACCACCCAAATGTCAGCCTTAAATGACCATTTACATTAACACAACAGCAAAACTGAATTCAAATTAGCATAAAAACAAAAGCCGCTTTCATACAGTGACACAATGTCCTTGCCTTAAAAAGTCAGGAGCCCTGGAGATCATGTTCTCAAAGTCAGCAAAGGAGAGTTTGTTGTCCCCGTCCAGGTCGGCCTCCTCGATGGCCTTTTCACACACCAGGTTAACCTCCTCTGGCGTCAGCTCCTCCTTTGTCAGCTTGTTTAAAGTCTTCTCCAGGTCCTCCTTGCAGATGTAATTATCCACGTTGAAGTCTGAAAACAAAACACATTACGGCAAAGTTGTTATGAGTTCCTGTTATGAAACGGCTGCGTTGTTTATGAAAGTTGCTATATAAATGTTTATTATGAACCCTAAAAGTTTGAGATAGACACGTTGTAAAACTTTGTTTATAGTATTGTGTTTTTGTGGAATGTACATGAGGTAATGAAAATCGACTGTTACCGTATATTTTAAAAGCGTAAATGGCTTTAAGTTCTCGGGGGGCCATTTCGCTAAGAACTGAAAACATGTCCACAAAATCATTGAAGCTGAGGTTCCCCTGGCCGTCCTCTGAGAACGATTCCACGATCCGGTTCCGGAATGGGTTCTCCTAAAAAAAATAGATATATTTTACAGTAAACAAAGGAGCCGTGGCTAGTACAGCGAACGGCGGAGGTGATTCTAAGGGCCCACAGATCCAAAGGGGCCACGAAAACGTCTTCATGCTGTTTTCAGTGTGTGTAAATGTGTGTTGGTTGTTGTCCACAAGCATGTGTGCGGCAGTGTGGGTTTTGCTGAGTGCGTCATGTATAAAATGTAGAAAGGCTGACTCCCCAAACTCATGGCCATATATTTCTTACTGCCTATTGGCCAAAAGGAACTTTTATGCCCTACAACAGCTGACTCAACAGCTCTGGAAACAGTACTGTAGCCTGAGCAGAGCAATCTGGGGTCAAGCCTTAAATATGAGTCAGATTTCTCTGTTTGCTATATGGCTGCTAAGGTGTTTCTTAGAATGTTGCTATGGGGTTGCTAAGGTGTTACAAATAGTTCTTAGGGTGCCACTATAGGGTTGCTAAGGTGTTACAAATAGTTCTTAGGGTGCTGAGATGGGGTTGCTAAGGTGTTCCAAATAGTTCTTAAAGTGTTGCTATGGGGTTGCTAGGGTTTTCCCCCAAAGTCTCTATGATAATCTGACCCCTAGATATGTCCTAGGTTTTTCTTGTAATCTGAAAGATTTTGCCTGTTCATTTTTCTGCCAGGCAAAACTCTTAAAAAAATCTTGAAGGATCTTGAAGGAACTTCAAGCATTTATTTTGATTGTTGGTTAACAACCGCATCAGATGTAATGAGCTCAGTAGTGTTTGGAACAAGCTTGTTCCATGTGCTGCCTCTTCATCCTTGCCGAATATCAAGAAAGTGAGGTTTCAGTATTGGCACGAATCAGGTAAACAGCCTCGTGATGCCCTGAGGTGCTAAACAGGCTAATTATCACACAGGCCGGGGCTGAAGTGGACAGAGATTTATGTTTATGAAGGTTGAGAGGACATTTGGAAACTGGAAGCTGTCGTGGCTCCATCAATCCCAGCGTGACTGCTCTCCATCAGTACACCCACCCCTGAGAGGGGGGTTTATAGCTCTCCCATGTGACGGCTTTAGGTGGTGAAATTATGTCTCCGGCGAGCGAACGTAATGGTGCTCATTTTGGAACTGTTGCATCAAACACGTTCAGAGCGGCTGAGGGGAGCTGAATTATGGGTGAGAAGGTGAGATCAGCGATATGACTATGATGATAGATACAGTACGGAGATTTATTTTTACAGTGCTGTTTGAGGTGTGGTGTCATACCATCAAAACAGGGGAATGCTTTGGTTAATGCACCATACCTCAAAACCAACACGTTAGTCGCGTCCAGTCTGTTGTCAGTTACAAGGAAATTGTCTAATTGTTGGTCTCATTTTAGGACAAAATGTCCTTGGCTTTCAATGACAGTTCAACCAACAGAAATACAACTGATAAAGATGACGGATCATCTAAAACAGCTTGACCAGCTATGACCAGATGAGGAATGGAGCTAATAAACTGCTTCCTCTACATACTGAAATTATGATGATTTTAATGGTAGTATAATACACAGACTAAAGCTCTCATTGGATTAATGCTCTCTTTGGATATATAGCCAGCGCGCCCATTAAAAACCAATATCACCCTATAAAAACAAGTGCCTATTACATTTGATCTCAAACTACAAGTGTAGCGAGTCACCGCACACGCGTTCTGTTGTTTTAATGAGGGACAGGAAATATTTCTTTTCTTGCTTGTTTTTTTTTATGCAAACTGATACAGCACAAAATTCATCCCGTCACCAGCAGCAGCCCCAACTGAAGTAAACGGTCTGTGCTAAAAATAACGCAATGTATGCGACCTTAGCCATGCAGCTGTGGATGATTACTGTCATGTCTCTGTTCCTGCATCCAGTTGTTTTGGCTGAGGGTCATGAGGAGACTAATGCAGATTCTCAAACTCAGCATCTATCTTTTCCCCTCTAACCACAGACTGCCAGTCACCTTAAAGCATTTTTAATCGCTTTCTTAACAGCTGCACAGAAAACATGTTGCTTAGTTGAAAGGACGGGACAAAGTGAATCTATAACTCACTGGCTTCTCTCATTGACAAAACATTCAAACCATGAACAATTAACAGCAGGTTTACCACATAAAGCTAATTTATACCATATATATTAGACCCCTGGACCTTGTTCGTGAAATATCTGTAAAGCCGAGTTCCCATATAACTTTGAAAATATTTGACAATGTTTTAACAATACTACTTAACAATACTACTAAACAATTTGCTTAGTTGGTAGAGCGGCGCGTTAGCAGCGCAGAGGTTGTGGGTTCGATTCCCGGGGAGCACACATACTGACAAAAATGTATAACTTGAATGTACTGTAAGTCGCTTTGGATAAAAGTGTCTGCCAAATGCAAACATGTAAATAAATGTAAATGTAGTTCAAACAGTAAAGCATGGTGCTGGCGACACTGACATTCAAGAGAAATCGTCTTCCACAAGTCTTTTAGAAGCCAATGTAAATATTTACTTGTGTTTGCGGGTGTATTGTCTGTTATGACTGCTCGTACTAGCTTGAAGATTAAAGGTATGCGACATTATAAATGCTTAAATGCCGACGTCTCACGGCCGTTAACTTTCATAAGCGCCGTGATGTAACAACATCCCTCACTCTCTTCGGTTGTGTCATATAAAGAGCTCAGCCAGCGTGCCCATTAAAAACCCATTTTGCTCTATTAAAAAACTTTTCTGATATTAAATTAGAAGTACAGTGACGGTCAATGCACAATGCATCCTGTCGCTTTAATAAGAGCATGATGATATTCATGAGCTCCACAATCAGTTGTGAAAACATGGCAGAAATGACACATAAGTAGGTAGTGAACCAGCGTTACCTTCAGTTCTGGCATGTTGACTATGAGAGCTAAAGGGACTTTGACGTCAGGGTCGTTGGTGTAGTCCATGGGAACCAAATGGGGCGCCAGCTCGTGGTATCTTCCATGCAAACTGCAATGCAGATAAAGGGAGTCGGGTTTACTGCGGTTCCGTTCGGCTCATTCTTTCAACAGACCTCATTAATTTTATTTGCAACTAATGAAAAATGAGAGTAAAACAAAACGGACCGTTTGAACTGTAATAAAGAAGATCAATGTGCTGTGTAAACGTACATCAAATTTCTACTGATTTACTAAGAGATGCGAAACTTTTTTAACAGCATGAGTTAACTGTCCGTTTAAAAATAGATCATTATAATCGGCAATATAGCAAAATATTAATTTGACAACCCAGTTATTGTCTTGTTTGTTTGCAAAAAACAAAACAAAAATTCTTCAATAAGCCACAAAAGTTGGTTTACATCACCAGCAAGCCTGGGTCGAAAACTAACATTTTAAAGATGGTAATAACTAATCGATATTAAATCAAATGGAAATCAAATTTGGCCATATAAATAAAAATCAAATCCATTCACCAAATTGCTCAGCCTGAATCAGCAGTGGTTTATACTTCAGCCCACAAGTCACACAATGGTGGAGACTAAATGCATTTCACAAATATTGCAAAAAAAAAACTCAACAAACACAATTACTCATAATTATGCGCTATATAAGGAAAAATAGTGCTGCTCTTAGTTAAGCATGCAGATTTCACAGAGTCCTTTTGTCTATTCTGCTCACAGAAAGCTGGAGACCGTCCAGCCGGCTGTGATTTGATGACTCATTCTGATCATGGCAGCTAGACACAGGGAAGCAGAAACAGTAACAGTGCAGCAGAGAGAAACCCTACAGCACAGAGATGAGATAAAAGATGTCCATTGAAAATCAGGCCTGCAGGGACACAGGGAATAAAATGAAGGCTGATGTAGCTGTATGTAATTACAGAAGAAACCATCACATAAACCACAACTTAATACAGTGAATCAGTAACTGATTCCAGCTGTCAGCGATGAGCCTATAACAAATACATGCCTTACAAAACAGCGCATTATATTTACATACGGCATTAACATTATCAAATGCAAAGCTTCTGTTGGAAATTACTGTGATCGTTTTGTAACTGCATGTTGCTTCGGCCGCGAAGAGAGAAATCTCATGTTGCACCACCAGCGTCCAATCAGGATACGGGAAAACGCAAGCCAATCCATAACGATTGCTGATAACCCTTGGCTAACCTTGTATAGCAGCGCGGCGGATTGCGCTAGTGCGCACGGGCGAACAGAAGTAACAGAGTGTTTTATGTAGGTAATAAAGTATAAGACTCCATTAGGTTGGCCAGCGATTGTTCATTTTGTTTCCTGTGCTCCACTGGACCTGTTATCAAAACCAATCTCAGTGTCATTGCAGAGGGACAATTCATCCACATGAATCAAAACGGGTTGGCACGGAGTCGGAATCACGGAACCCGGAATGACAGCTCGACATGATTGAAATGAAGCATGACATTACTGGAAAAACGGTCGGAAGGAGGAGTTGCTATGCAAATTAGGGTCCCTGGGGCTTGCCGTGGCTGTTCTGAATTAGTGGTAGACATGATGTACGGAGTTGCTCGCTAAAAGAAGCACCAATGTGATTATTGCTCATACTTTTAAAATAATAATTAAAATACAAAATCACTAATGAAATGTCTTTAATATGTCCACTGGAGATATTTAACTCTCTTCCACTGGACAGCAATGAGATGAAACTGGTAGCAAATGGGAACTTTTCCTGCTTCTCGTCGGCTTCTGCTGACTCTGCTACTGTATGTGTCTCTCCCAAAGTTTAAGAAGAGATCTCTACAGTGTCTCAAACTGTGCTCAGATTTGCAAAGATCTCAAAATCAGAGTTACAGTGTCATTGTGCGTTTATTTCGATTTCTCATCAAATTCTTCCAAAACCAAATGATCTGATAGAAATGCTATTCAGATGATTTTAACAGTGAAACATTATTACTGCATGTCAACAATTGCTGCATTTATATCTGTTTTTATTTCTCCTACAAAATGTTTAAAAAAAACATATGATACGAATCTGATACGTAAACGAAACACAGCTGAGACCTTCATTAAATCTCTTGAGCTATGAAAACACAAACTCTGAACATAAAACATTTTTTTTTTGGGTTGGAGCGTAACTCATCGTGTACTATTTGTGTTGGTAATTCAGATCGTTCAGCTTGTTCAGGTGTGCTGTTACTTCTCTCTAGTGATCAGATATACGATTTTCGCCTGGCAGACGATAAAACAGACCTACATTAAAAAAGGACACAAGCCATATCTAGAGACCAGAAAGTCTCAGAGATTTCGGAGTGGTCTCATTTCACTTGGGCCAGTAGCTTGCCTAGCAAACACCCATAGCAACACCCTAGCAACAACCCACAACACCCTGGCAACATGGCAGCAACTGCATTTGTGTTAATATTAGGCTGATTTTTACATGGAATGCGTCACGGCTTACTCAAAGCATTCTGGTGCATCACGACACTTGTGGGTCTTTGTGGGTAACAGACACACAAAGTGCTCTGAGGACAGAAGATAAAAGCCAGTAATGGTTCATTGCTGAAGAAAAAGCAGAGCATATAATAGCCATTAGAAACGAATGCACTAAACATCTCATTAACCCCCCTTTCACACATGCAATCCTTGCATGAGTAACAGATGCATGAGTATTTGTACCCCACCGCATGTGTCACATACAGGCGAAGTCATCGCAGATACGCTGCGTCTTTCAGCGAGAGAATTCTCTGATTGCATTTCAGACGGGCAACAGCTTGTCAGCACCCAGGTTATGTGTGTTAGTGGTCAGGTCACGCGATACGCTGCTAACAGAAGGATGTTTCTCAGTTTAAAAGCAAGCGGCTGACAGTCTAGCTGGATGCGCGGCACCCACGCGCCGCGGTGAGGCTTGTTCACTGTCACAGGAAAATCCATGACCCACGCTGACTCACCGGGGGACTTTAAAGCAGTGGGATGAGTTTCATTACGATAACTGAGGCCTTTCATTAGTCACAGTCAAGTGATGGGTATTGTGCCAAGGCATAAAATGAAACAGAAAGGAATTCTGGGTAATATCACTTAAACCAGGAGTTGGCAATCTTTGTAACACAAGGTGCCATTTTGTATTTTACAGAAAACAGCATAAGATATGGCTATGAAAAAAAATTATTTTGGCCCATAAAATGATTAGTTTATGAAATGTAATAATTTAATAATAAATAACTTGTCTAGATGACTTTTTGGACATCTGAATTTTAAGGCATTTTAAATACATTTTCAAATACAAATCTTACGTTTCAATTTTAATTATAATTTTGCAATTTTCTGAAATTGAAAAAAAGGTATTTTCCGGTCATTTCTACATGGGTAACAGAGCTTTATCACAATTTTATAGTATGTGTTACAACTAAATAAAACAGAGATAATAGGCCATTTGGCACCCAAATACAAGAAACGTAAACATTTTGAAAACGACTAAATAAACATAATAATACTCATTTGACTTGCCCATATCACTTGCGCTCCAATAATTCGCCACTGACTTGCCATCCTGACCAAAACAGCGACACATGGAATGCTAATTTAAAATCTGTAACGCACATTTTTTTAAAGCCGACATTACAGAAGGGCGCCCACGTAAATGTCTGTCAGAAGCGCGATAAAATTGCCAACTGTCATTGTTTCCACCAGGGACTTAAACAGACATGCCCAACAAAACAGCAGTAAATTCTCACAGCTTACACACCTCGAAACGCCCTGTGAAGTGTAGAAGCCCAGTCTGTCAAGCCTAATTCAATACACTTGTGTTTCAGTCCAAGCCACAATTAAAAGCAACAAACTCGGTGTAGACTGATACCGGACAGATGAAGGTAGAATCTGAGCAGCTAGGTGAAAGATGTTGCTCCATTCATTTTCAGCGTACCCATCAGTGGACGGTCGAATGGCGTGCGTAATGAAAGCTTTGAGACGGCTCGGGGGACATCAGGAGAAAGTTGGGAGCAATGCTATTGATCTGAAGATGATTAAAGACAAACTGTATTTTTCATAATAAAGTTGTCATGGCGTTTAATTTAATCTCCATGGATTCCTTCCTACCGCCTTCATGAAATGTAAAAGCTGACTCTGAATCCAACAACCACTTTGTCTTACAAAACAATTTGTTTGGTGTTTTTGCCCGTTGTGACATCACAGAAGGCCGTAGTTTCATGGTGGAATACGGTACGCATTTACATTTATGCATTTGGCAGACGCTTTTACCCAAAGGGACTTACTTTTAAAACTTGGTTGGGTACATTATGAGAAAAACTGAGCAAAGTGAACTGTAGGCAGATACCTACTGAATTTCCTAAACATGTGACACAGGAGAAATATATAACCAGCATGTGTGACACTGGAAACGTACTGCCAGTGAGTCAGACGGGGGAAGTACGCTAGCTGCAGCCCAGCGAATCAGAGCTCGCCGTTGGCCCTGTGTATTACCGTAATTGGGTCGTTTGACGGTAACCCGACACGGTGCCTCTTTCTCCTGTATCTGCTTTTAATTTCTTAAAGTAGTCACTTGATCTTCAAACAGCCGCGATTAACAACATATCCTGAAACCGGAGCGCTTATGCCAATCCAATTAGAAGAGAAAACAAGCAATTTGTTTTATTTATACCTAATGCACAGAGGGAATGGACAACAGGCAGGTCAAATAGCAAACATAAACTCTGGGCATGATATCGCTTTAGGTTTAATTTAGTTTTGCTAGCATGGGTGGCTAGGAAACCGTACAGTAATGAGAAGGCGCTTACATATAATGCCAGAATGTTCTTGCCATGTATTTTAAGGTGCACAAAGTCTGTTTTAAAGGAGAAATGCAAATATTTTTTGTGTGTAAAGCAGCACTGAGGCAAGAAGCAACATCATAACGTTAGAAATGGTTGTATTTTTATTAGCTATAACTAATGGCCGACCCGTTTAGGCTAAGCTGTAAAATATAGCCTAGTCAATAATGGTGAAGGAGCCTATTTGTGTTTACAGGGCTACTGAAGCAAAAAGTAAGAACTCAAAGTCAGCCTCCACGCTGACAAAAAACAGGGTCAGGGATTGCCACGGAAAATCCAATTCTTTGCTGTGGTCCGACAATTTCTTTGTTTTTGAAACGTTCGCAAGGGTTTGTGCGCGTTATGCTACACATTCTGTGTGTTACTTTCAAGATCAAAATTACGTCTGTTTTGCTACACTGAATCGAGACTCATCCCACATTCGCCTCACATACAAAGGAGCACATAAAATATTTCTACTGGTTTGACCTCCTGCTTGTAATTCAGGGTACAGTTATGTGGAACCTTGCCACAGTTTATGACCAATAATTCCATTACAGACAACATCAGTGGCGCTGCTGACATAAAACCTGCCTTATAAACAACATGATTAGTCTATTTAATAGTAAAAGTTGAGAAATGTCATATCATTTGATTGATCCACAGGTATAACTCTAATAACCGATATGGCTAACAGATAGCTTCATGCAAGCAAGCCTTTTAATCTACTCAACTGCCTTGTGTTTCATTGCTTTTTACAGGGTAATTTGTTTATATGCTAGATAAATATCATTTAAATAACTATATAACCTTATATCATTAGAATTATAGTGTTTTATTGTATGTCATTATAGCATTATAATAAGCAATTTATATAGAATTATATAATAAACAATACTGTATAGTATTTTGTTTATAAAACTTTATCAAACAAATCACATGTATAAGTGCACAAACTGCAGGAGCAAGGAACAATATTTATAAAATATTTCAATATTGATATTTAAAACAAAGTATTTTCTTTACGTCAATCATCTGTTATTAATTACAACACAAATCGCACAAAATACAGCATCTGACTGGACAACATCCTCGCCAGGTGTAATTCCTGCATTGAGGAACAGCTACATACGGAACATTCCGGCTTTGGGAGGCAGCCACATGGTCTAATTGAGGCTGGCAGAGAAATTGAGTGATGGGCTCTAGTTTTAGTGCCGAGCTCATGTTGATTCATCGTAGGAACAAACCTTTCTGATTGAGAGACGATTAGCGCGGTTTGACCAAACAGTGCTGCATTAGGCCAACATTGCTGCTTTATATATGTACTGATTTAGCAAGCAGACACCAAGGGAACACTTTTTAGAGCAAGAACACAATGGCTTATAACTGAGGCGATGTCATGTTGCTAGCCAGAGACAATTACACGCTCTGCTGCTTGCTGCATGGCCTATTCTGATAGAGCTACTGAAAGCAAGAAAGAAATCACGTTCGTGCAGACAGAGCAAAGCTATAAATTCTGGCTGGATGGGATGCAATCTCTCCCTCTTTACCAGGACAAATGTTTTCAGGCTTGGAACATTGGCTTTAGGCTCCAAGCACTTGCTAGCATTTCCTATAGGTTTGGGGGTGTTGGTGGTACAGGATGTCACGTGCTATTGATCCAGGATGCATCTTGAGATGAAAGATCTGTTTCCAAACCTAGCGAGCTAGACAAGCCTCTTTGGTATTCTCCAGTAGCCGAAATTATATTTCCCTTTAAAATACCTTATTTTAGTCAGGAGCTACAACTATGCTTACGTTTCATTCAAAATTAAAAAAATATCGCACAGCTTTCTGGAATACTTGATTCCGATTGGTCAATTGCCGCATTCAGTGTTTAACATTTAACTGTGTACCCTTGGTTGTTTTGTGTGTACTCTGTAGTTCTAAAGGTTGGAGAGTCTGACTTAAGGTCAAAGGTCACAGGTTCGATTTCCACAGCTGGTAGGGAACGACTGAGGCGCCCTTGAGCAAGGCACCTTTGCCCCAGTTGCTCTCCGGGCGCTGCAGTGACACACACACTGTGTGTGTGTGTTCACTACTTACTGGATGGGTTAAATGCAGAGGTCGCGTTCCAAGTATGGGTTACCGTACATTCGCAGACAAATTCGACACTTTCAATTAAAATGACATCACAGATCGCTCTATTTCATGCATCACTTTTTCAGTTACTGTGTTCCCTTAGAAGGGAACTGCCAAGACAAATGTTACAGAAAAGGTGCGGGACGGCTTGGCTGGTCCTGTATCTGCGAAAAGTGTGTCTGACATAAAGACGCCGGAGACTCTTGTAAAATTCTCATTTTACAATGGTGAAGTCGTCTTTATTGGGACCTCAGGTCTGATCAAGGCGTCCGTGTGAATTTCGGTCACATAAACGGCGCACAGCATGTGAATGGAATAGCAATGAAGCCAGCGGACTGTTAAACGCAGAGCGTACTGAATGAATGAGGACGGATGAATATCACTGGAGCTGAAATGCTGAGAGGGGAAAAGAAGGTGTATGAATGGGGTGACAGCACAGAGAGATATACGAGGTTTATAGATTAGGAGCCATTGAAGTATGTAAACGCGGGTGCGATGGAGGTGAGAAAACAGGTACAACACACACTACCGTAACACAATTGATGTAGCTACAAACAGCACAATGATAACAAATGAGGCAGATATAAGACCGTATGCGTGTAGGTTTTATATTTGGCTATAGCAAGAGTTACAAGAAGATCTTAAAGTACTTACCGAAGGATTTCCTTGCGGGTAAAGAAAGTGCAATCCTACAAGACGGAAAGAACAGAAAATCAGTTCGACACAAGAGACTTATTCAATGTGCACTTCTGTTCTAAAATATATGAAGCCACTCTGCTGTTCACTACCTACATAGGCAGCATTCTTTTAGGACAGCATCCAAAACTACAATGGAACCTCGTAAGTGACTGATCTGGAACATTCTTTATAGACAGAAACTCAAGAACCAGCGAGTTAGTGCTCCACGCACAATGAGACAAGACTAACAGTTCCTTTCACTAGAGTTTGTTGTTAGCATGCTGCTGAGCAACCGATGCAGACCCATTAAAGTACAAAGCACACACAAATCTTGCATGAAGTGGTACATTTTTAATTGGAATCGACTGTTTCCCCCTAATACTTTTAGGTGTTTAATGTCATGTAAGAATATTTATAATCTGCATTCCGGGTCTTGAGGTACGGTAGACTTTGACGTGTCTTAAAAGGCAGCATAATTTGGCTGTCTAACATTGCAAAACCATTGCATCTATGATGTCTTTAAATACTGTTTAGGTAGCCAGCTCACTAAGTTTTAAAACAGTGTTTTTTGTAACAGGAAAGTACGTTTTCTTGCCCTTTTAATATACAGATAGTGGAGGGATAAAATTACATGTTGGTAATAAATGAACAGGATCAGGACATGTTGCAAGCTAGATTCGAACCACTGACAACACTAAGCACTAAGCCACAGCTCCGACTACTTAAGCGCACAATTAAATTCACATCACATGACTGCATCAGGAGCAACAATTGGGCTCCTTGTCTGCTTTTTCAACACTATTATAAGCACACAAAGCCTCTTAGGTTTCCACTCTGTCTGATAAGTGTAACCTGTCACAAGCCACACACGACAGCTGTCTGCCCGTCACCTAACAAAAACCCATTGTATGACTGTTCCCAGATCTGTGAACCATTTTTTTACCTCACACTGTACACTGTAGCGATGCCAACCTGCCCTGACACATTTATTGGCTAATGATTTAGCTCCTTTATGATGTTTACCCTGCTTCCCGCTGTTCACCCAGCCAGCTTTATGCAAAAAAAACCAACATCCCCCAAATCACTGGAGCAGCTCTGAAGACGGTCCCGTGATTTACACGCATTAGCCTTTGAGGGCTGTTAATTGCTCATTAATCTGAAATATTGAGGCTTGAATCTGCGATGTGAGGTGAGGCCACAGCTGCACATTAGCATGGAGGACAGATGACTCGATGCTAAATTATATCTACAGACAGAACACAGCACATATATCTAATAATGACATCACATACTCCAAATAGAAATGACTGCTTGGCCAAAATGATGACTTCTTATAACATAGCCATAATATAAAGGTGTAAGAGCAGCGCACAACAGTGTATAATCATGACAACAGTGTATGATTTTAATGTGTATGGTTTGTGTAGTGTGTGGTTTTTAAAATATGATTAAAGATGTTGTTTGTAGGATTATTCAGCGAATTCTCTGCAAGTTTCTCCTCAGACATGCTGATTTACATTCCCAGCATGATGAAATGACAACACTTGGCTGATGTGAGGAACTGGTCTACCAGCCAAATGGCCAGGCTCCACTGATCCAGGTACTACAGCCCAGTGATTAAAGAACACAACAGTGTCCATTGTTACTAGCAGTCATTGATCTGTATGTGGCTTTTGTACGATGCACTTTAATAACTGGCGAATGGGAAACGCAGATGGCTGCTGTTCAAGTTTTCCGCTTCCACAAGAAATTCCGACACACTTTCTGAATATCTGTAAATCTGTTTAGCAGAATTACTCTGCAGTGGTCCAAAGATATGGTTCATCCTACTGCCATTTTAGGTAACCAAAGAATAAAGCTTTAATGAAAGCTTCTGGAAATTCCCACAGCCGAATAACCAGAATTGGATTTCTGGGCATGTTCGTAGATTAGTATTAATATTTCAGATTCAGATGATGTTTCTCTTAAGCCTCCCAGACTAATGTTACAAAAGACAAAAGCAAGATCTCCTCACATGCGCGAAAGGAGGATAAGTGCTTTGGAACAAAATGATCAGATGTCCTCAGATATGCATCAATGCTCAGACCTTCACAAAAGGAGCAATTAACACTGGTGCGTTATGTGAAATATGCGTTTTGAGACGCAACACAGAAACTATATTTGGACGGACAGGTCCTATATTATGACTAGTCAATAGGCGAGCATTCACCATGTCTGTAGGACTAAATAACTCAGATTTCTTTGCAACACTTGGTTTAAACTGTCTACGGCATTCCAGGTGAGTCCATGCTACAATTTGCGCACTGTGAAACACGGTTAAAGGAACCGTATGCCGCAGACAATACACTAAGGCAAAACCTTTCATGAAACCATACAAACTATCTTGGAAAACAATCACTGTTGTCAGGTTTAATGGATCAGATTGCAAATTAAGTCATTCGTAATTCTACAGTATTTTCTCGGCTCGATTATTTTTTATTTTAACAGACTATTTTGTACTTGTTTTATTAAGGGCAACGTGTGTTCCTCTATTTTGGGAATAAAACGGAACGAAATACAGAGAAAACAAAATACATCAGAAACTTATCATACTGTAAATGAGAAAGAGACGCGAAACTCGTTATTTAACGCAAAATATGTTTTTGTCTGTTTAGTCGTAACATGTTAAAATGTGAAGGAAAACGAATGATGAAAACGAGTCTCTTACCTGATAGGCATCTAGCTGTTCATCAGTAAATATCGTTTGCTTATTACCCATCGTAGTCGAGTGATTTTCCTCTCGTACAGATGCATCACATTGGAAGTTTGTAGCGTCCTCTCTGTTCTAGGCATTTATATTCACGGTCTGGCCAACCGAGAAAATTGGGACCCAGCATAAAATTTCAGTCCTTCTCGAAGTAACCTATGCCTGTTGGGGGTAAAGGCGACACTCTCCATGAATACTTTAACAGCTAAAGAAACGTAACACTTTTCGATGCGTACCGTTTCCTTGAGCTCGGTTCCTGACTGGCGCAATTAAGTCGTATTGTCGGATTAAGCACCGACCGCTGTCCGCACTCACTATGACGGAATTCTCAATGAAAATGAGCCTTGAACGACTTACGCTTTTTAACCACTAGGGGGCAGCACGTACAACACTGTTAGATTGTTAGGCTACAACATAATTTTTGTTAGTTTATTTTCAAATGATTATTCATTTGAATTGATTATTATGACTGGTCATAATCGGTTCTGTTAAGTATGGTTCTGAAAACCTTAGAACCATCTCGTCAATTAACTGTTAAGGTTTTTAGGACATTAATATTAAAAATTGAATATGAACGTGGACAATTACTGGTCCAATAGCAGGACATATCGAACAGTTAAGATAAACTAGGCTTATTCCTTTAAGAAACTCTCTCATAACTCATCGTACACAAGGTAAATAAACGTGAATCCATAAATCATCACGGTTTTGTTGACATTTTATTGTTTTTCATTGTTACAAAAATAGTATTATAAGTATTACTTTAATTGTAACGCCATATCAACAACAAGACCGTTTTCATCATGCAATGCAAAGTATTAAAGAAAAACAGACATACAGTAAAAAAGATTATCTAATACATTAAAGACTTAAACAAGATAAAAACTCGAACTCGTTTAGAAGATACACTGTAAAAAATGTCAGAGACACGTCTCTGAAAAATATACAGCTCAACAAAATGTCAGTTTGATAGGGAAGAAATAATACAGATGATACTTGCCCACATGTAAATCTAAATGTTAAAACTAATACAAACTTTTGCCAGCATTAACATTACGATGCAATTACAAGCTCTGCATTCCTGTCCGCGTCTCCATGACGATATCCAAGTAACTAATGCAAGTACACAAAAACGCAGGCATTTGGACAACTTCCGGCTGTGCTGAACTTTAAATAATTAATTTTACTTTAACGGAGCGGATTAAAAAATAAAACAACACATCGGCGCAGTAAAACAACAGGGGGGCAAATAATCCCCGCATTAAAACCGTCGGTATATAGGGCAGATAGCAGTAACGCTAGCCGCGGAGCTAACAGTCACACCTGCTCAGATCCGCCTGCGCTTACTGCGTGTGTCCGTCCGACGAGATTTATGAACAAAACATCAATCTCATGCTGTGAACTGCGAATGATTTTGTGATCTGAGCGACAATGGACTCCAAAAGAGACAAGGACAATGGTGAGTTACTTGCAACCGTGAAATAGGTGCATTAAACGTTAGCGGCGTGCTAGCAGCGGTCGCTGTCCATCCATTGTGGTGCTGACTAACATCTATTACAAATTAAATATATTATTGTCATTTTAATTAAGTACATGTCTGCGGTCTATTTAATGGCTTCATTAGATACAGTCTTGCATTGTAGCTGCAGTTTAACCAGCATGATGTTTTCTGTAGGGCACTGCTCGCTTGTTGCTCCGCTGTGCGCTGAAATTGGGTTAATTTAAGCTTTGGTTACAGCGTTTAAACCAACAGTTGGTTTGTGTTGTGTGTGTGTGTGTGTGTGTGTGTGTGCATGTATCTAACTGTATTCCAGGGACATTTCGTGCCCATAAGATAACTAGCCTACCTAGAGCTCACACTTAAAGTTGGAAATTATTAATACGTAAATAATCTTGTATCTCTTTAATTTTAATGCTAGATAATGCAAACAATGTGTAAATACTCTAATGTTAAGATTAGCTTTAATATGTCGGCAGTACTTGCAGTGGCATCTATTTTAAAAACACTATATGTTTGTATGATGCGTGTATGTTCTAGTATTTCTGGTTGGAGGGAGGGGAGGGGCTAGGGCTGTAGAGTAACAATATTTATATTGAATATTTGCAAGGCATTAAATTAAACCCAGAGTAAAGCTGAAGGTGTAATTTAATCATAAAGAGATAAAAACACATCAGGGGTAATCGTAATGTAGACTTCGCTGTACGAAGTATAATCACACATTTCCTCGTCCTTCAGGAACCGAATGTGCAAAAGTCACCAACGTGCTTCTGAAGTCCCGCACAGGGGAGTTCGATCTGGAATCGATTTTGTTTCTTAAACTGAGGAATTTGGGTAAGTTGATGTTGATGTTGATTTCGTGCGGTCTGAGTAATGTCTGAGTAATGCAACTTACAGAAGCACAATACTGTTGCCGTTTTGCAGGAATATACGACCTTGGATGTATAGGGGAGTGTTTAAACCTGGAGAGGCTGGACCTCTCGGGCAATAACATCACAAATTTGGGGCCGCTGTCACCGTTGCGTAGGCTTCTTGTTCTTAACTTATCAGCTAACAGGATTTCTAATTTAGGTAATGGTTATTGCAATCATAACTCACAATTGTACATCAATGTAATGTTGATAACAGTTCAAGTGTGTCTTCTTAGAACCCCTTTCCAGCTGTGAAGGTTTACAGAGTCTGAATTTGGCAGGCAATGTTATACCGAGGTAAATTGCTTTTAACTAGCACAGCTAACCCATAACTACAGTACACTAGTTTGACATCTGCTTTTCTGTCCACTGTTTTCTGATGTCACACACGTTGCACCGCATCTACAGTATTGATAACCTGCACGCGCTCAAGTCTTTACGGAAACTGGAAAGTGTTCGACTGAGGGACAACACGTACAATTACTTCAATCCAGGTTAGCGCTTTCCGGGTCCGTTTTATTTAATTTCCAGTGGTACTGTAAAGCGTTTCCCTTATTTCGCTTTCTGTATAACGCCGCAGTCTGCAAGAATTCCTCATACCGGACGCTTCTTCTTGAAATGTTCCCCAACATCAAAGTTTTGGACGGTAAGCGGTTTTATTTTAGTTGGATTAATTTTCGATTCACATGCAACTCACTTAAAGAACGTTTGTCATTTTGTGTTTGTTTCACGTATGTGAGGGTGACAAAAAATGTTGTTTTCAGGCAAGTGATGAGATAATCGTAATATAAGTTTATGATATATATCATAAATATAAGATTAATGTGTCATTCAAGGCGAAAGAGTTGTAGGACGTGGAAGTGATCTATACCAACTATGCAAGGACATTGATGACACAATTAAAGGTAATTGCTGGAATCTCACACCGGCTCTCTTTGTTTTCCTGTGTGTTTCTCCTTGTCTTTTGAGGCTCTATGTGAGTTTTTATAACCAGTCCCTTTTTCTTTGGATTGCAGCAGGATTATTTAAAAATGGCCAACTGTCCGAGGTGCCGGAGTGCAAACCTTGGGTGGACGATGGTTTTTGGGAGATTAAACGATCAAACAATGCCATTGTTGACGAAGCCTATAAACAATTCAGTGGTATGGTCTTAAATCGCCGATTTCCTTTTCATTCAACCCTAATTTCTTAACAAAACGTTTTAAGTGATCTATTTTTCAAAGCGTCATTTGGATACTCAGCTGCAATTTGTTTGTCGTTTGTTTGTTTGTTTGTTTGTTCGGTGACCTGATTCAACCACGACAGAAGTGCTTCACGAATGCCGACTGCTGAACAGCAGAGCAGCCCATGTGATATCACAAAACGAAAGAACCCTCAGCCTGAAGAACCAACCAAAGCAGTATGCTGTTTGAACATGGTGATTCGACCTCATCGCGTTTCCATTTGCTACGAATGCATGTGTTTTCACACTATTTTCTATGTCTTTTTAAACTCCATGTGCTTCTCACCAGTGCCAGAAATCCGAAATGCTCCGTGTTGCCTGCAGTGTGAGGATTTAGTTGAAGTAACTACGTTTGAGTCTTTTCTGATTTTCCAACATAGACAGAGGCTACCAGTGTAGTTACCCTTAATCCACTTTTATCACTGTCTCAGGACGTTCAGAATCAAATCCTCTTTGCACTCCTAACACAAAACTGTATCAGACATATGCTTTAAATTACGCTTGAAATGCTGCTATTTGTATATTCCGTAATAGTGAAGCACTTATTTTGTTTTATTTACTTATTTCTGAGGCTTTCTGCACTTGTTGATTCAAATTTTTAGACAATGTTTTTTGCCTTTTTGTTGTATGCCTAATGCGGATACATTTTTGTAACTGGACGCAGCAGTTTGTGTGTTCGTTTGTTAATACTGTAATGTTTTCTTTGCTCTGCCAGCTTTTGGTTTTACACTACATTTAATTTGTATAATATATGACCTGCTTTGCATCTTTGTATTTACATGTACTTGAATAAACTCATTCCAGAAAATAATCCTGTGTCTTTATACTAAGTTCAGTTATTTTACACAAAATAAATCAGGTCTTTCAATTATGAAATAAGTTAAATTTTTGTATTGTTGCCTAACGGTTAACGCTACCCAAATAAAATAATAAAGTTCTCACCACAAGAAACACTGGTCTATCTGTGGTTTAACACATTGGTGTCGTTACTGTGATTGGTTGCTTAAATGTAAAACTTAGTAAAGTTTTAGTAAAGCTTTTCTAAAGTCACACTCGCTGGAACTAAACGTGGTTTCATCGTATTTTACGAGTCAGGCAGCATATAAGAGGACGGAAAAATGAACAGAAAATTTTTGACGCTCGTGGAAAGTGTAGTGTGACATCCAGCTCAACAGGGGGAGCAAGACAGAAGGAAGTATGCTAAGCAAGTCAAAGTGTGCAAACTTTGTAGTCGCATACTGAAAAGCGTGCTTGCATTTAGGGTTGCCACGTTTGACGGTATCACTCTTTTGTCGAGTAGAGCAAAGAAAAAAACTTGTTTTTCCCAAGACGATGTTACTGCTGTAAACAATTGCGAATCAATATACAAAACGCTATTTTAATCTTTTAACATAGGAAAATCCCGTTAATTTTATCATCCTGTTAGACTTCACGTTTAAATTACAATTGAAACACTATATTTAAATTTGAAAATTGATGAATTTATAACCATTCTGATTCTAAATTAATTTTATCCACAAACACACGTCAAGTTTAACTTTAACACATCTCAGGGCATATTGAGTTGGGTGGTATCTGGCAACCCTACATGGTCAAAGCGGAGAACGAGACACCGAGTTGCTGCGTTGAGTTAGTTGCCAGATCACGATTAATACATGATGGCTGGAAACGCGTGGAGGTCAACGGTAAGGGCTATTTTATATGACACACTATGACTACAGCTATCTGTGCACCATTATGTCTAACATAACAGTGCAATATAAATGTAAGCATGTACGAGCCTTGTACTGAAAAAGCTGCACTGCGTTAGAGATGCAACTGCGGCCCTGTGCTGCATGCCCTTCAGCATCGGCAGTCGCCTATTAGTAAAGGATAACTTTAACGGATTAAAACAAGCTAATCTACTAGTCTGTTAATAAATATGAATATGAAACTATGAGACATGAAGCTGTATTGATGTCACGCGCCGGGTGCTTCAGCGCAGATGTTAAACGTCTTTGCGGCCGTCATCTACCACACGTTACTGCGTTTAATACATCAAGCGTCACTTAACTCAACAAGCTGGACGTTTTAGATAACGTGTGTCAAGTAAAAAACATCATTCTTACCTTTCTGCAGCTGAGAAAAGTTCTTGAGAGATGCGGTTTTCGGATAAGTGACGCAAGCGGGTCTCCGGAAGTAAGAAACGCATCCACTCATGGCTAACGCGTTAGCTTGCAGTGGCTCCTTAAAGTTCTTAAAGATGGCAAATCTGACGTGGACATTGAGAAAGTGAGGCTGCCATCAAAATTTAAAAGGAGTGGTTTCGTGAAATGTATTTAAACGTGATTTATATGTGCGGAAACCTTTAACACCAACTAACTAACCGATCAGCATTGCCCGCTGGATGAAGGTCACATCATCTTGTTGGCATTGAAACATCCAGTTGTTTCTGCATCTACGATTATATGTGTTTGTATAAGCTGATGAGGCACAAAAAGCATTTGTCTGGTGTAATGTAATTAATATGTGGGTTGTGATGCAGTGTAGATCTCTATTGTTAATAGGTGAAATATACAAAATGTGTTGTGTGATTGAATATCTTAACTCGGCACCGTCAAACCACAATTAATCATTTTATTTGCAAATATAATGCAGAGTGGCCCTGCGTGAATGTAGCTGGACAAAATAAATGACCAAATTATCAAACAAATGATGGTAATTGTTTATTTTTTTAATTGATTTTGCAATGACATCCGTATACAGTTTTAAGGGTGGATTAAGTGCCCAAATAATTGTAAGGTCAACTGTATCTCAGTTTGCAGCCTTTTGGCTTCATAGGGCTGTCACTGTCCAGGCACATTGTGTTCTCTTGCAATTAAAGATGTCCCCTTCAGATCTGCTGTCTGCTTTTGAGGGGGTTGTTTCAAAAATTCTTGTCCTTGGGTTTGACCATCAGTTCACAGGTAGCCATGCTTTAGTCATGCTTTTTTGGAATTTGTGAAACTACCCCTTCATTTTACACCAGGGACAAGTCCTTACCACGTATTAATTAATATTAATTAATATATCACTTAATAATCAGCGGTTGTTTCATTTATTTAATCTGTTTTATCGGGATAGCCTTAGACTAGTCCTTTGTGTAATGCACCCTCCTTCTGCTTGTTGCTATGGCGATTTGTTCATACTGCATCATACCATCAGAAAGCATTACCCAAGATTCCTATGTGAAAATTTGCATGCAAAGTAACCACTGGGCCATGGTGAAGCTCACTTATAGTGGAAATTTTACATGCTTTTGTTCATGATTTTAATAGATGCTGTAGTTAGTTTGTTTCAAGTCTTGTTTGGGCTTTTAGGTGGTGTATCAGACAGTCTCGCCTCGATTTAACCTCTTGTTTAATTGATCGGTTTGTTTCTTTGAAATGGTCTCTGCAGGTGTCTCGTGTATTGGGAGCTGTAAAGAGCCAGACCCCACAGCCCAAAACCTTCTCCAGAGGGGTAAGTTTAAAATGGAGATTTTCTGCTTTACCATGAGTCAGAATTAACCAATGATCATTCCACAGTAATGCTGTTTTTGAGGGACCTTTAAGGAACATTAAAGATACAGTGGGTGGCTACCCTGAGCCTTGATTTAAAGTTTTGTGATCATTTTTATACCGCAAACACAGTAGAAAAGAGTTGACAGAGTATCGAAGCAACATAAATGTACTTGCATTGAGAGATAATCACATTTACTCAATAATCAAATTTTCCAAACGTTGTATAGCTGACTGTACTGTATGTTCTCATATATCATACAAACTAGTTTGGGACAAATGATTCAAGCTTCTACATAAGTAAACAATCGCTTTATTTGTCCTAAAGACAAAAATCCTAAAAGGTTCATGTCAAGCCCTGGCCTTTATGTGAATCACTTTATTTCAGAGTCTTGCAGAAATTATATGTTTGTGTGTCAGGTATAAATACTCTCCTTAGGGTGGATTACTTAGGGCGTTGTTCTTCAGCTGTTGTAGCAGGCCAGAACGAGTCAGGCACACACAACGCACAAAACAATAACGCAAACTGCATGCTTTTGTTTTCAGCGCTGTAAACTGAAGTTTGTCAGTGTTGCCATTCAGGTGATGTCAGTTGTGGCAGTCTAGAGTTGGGTTGACGCCCATCGCTATTATGAAATACTCAAATCCTGTGCACACACTTGGAAAGTCTCACCTGAACGTTGCCAGACTGAGATTAAATCATTCAAATTAAAGACCCCCCAAAATGATAATTTACTCATAGTTAGTCAGGCACTAACATTCCACCTAACCTCTACTTTTATGTTAGTTAAAACAAGTTTGGAACAACATCAGTGTGAGTAAATGATCTAAGATCTTGTTTATCTTTTGACAGATTCAAACAGTAACGCTAATTCCTGGAGATGGAATCGGTCCGGAGATCTCCACTGCAGTAATGAAGATATTTGACGCGGCTAAGGTACCTTTTTTTAACTAGTTGGAATGCAGCTTGGGCTGCAGGTTTCAACATGTACGCTACACAGTACAACTGTACACAGTTAACGTACAACAACAATGTTACACAGCTTTCAGAAAGCACACTAACATGTTTTAAACCCCTCAGTGTCGTTCAGCATATATTTTGTATGTGTTTATGTACATTAAGTAAATACGTACCAGCAATGTAAGACAAGCAGCGGTAATTAAAGGTACAGTAACCCCTGTTTTGCTCAAACCAAGGCCCCTATCCAATGGGAAGAGAGAAATGTTACCGCCATCAAGGGGCCCGGAGGCAAATGGATGATTCCTCCTGAAGCCAAAGATTCAATGGACAAACATAAAATTGGATTAAAGGGTAATGTTGTTGTTTATATCTCGCATCTTATATCTCTATTCCGGTTTTATTTCCCATCATCAAATTTGACACTTATTTTCCACTGCAGGGCCCCTGAAAACACCAATCGCTGCCGGCCACCCGTCCATGAACCTGCTGCTGAGAAAGACCTTTGACCTGTACGCTAACGTGCGTCCTTGTGTGTCCATTGAAGGGTACATGACGCCTTACACTGACGTTGATCTGGTTACCATCCGGGAAAACACGGAAGGAGAGTACAGCGGCATTGAACATGTGGTATGAATCCGTATCCATCTGTATTATTAACCACTAACTCTCAGTCAGGCTCTCGAATGAGGGCTGTTTATTCTCATCCAGATTTCTGTTTCGTAGATCCACAGTTACAAGAAATAGTGTGTGAACTCTCCAAAACTTTAGATTCTGTAATATTCTTGGTGTAAATTGCTGTAGAGCACCAAGCCCTCCAGATTGACCTTTGTGCAGTAAGCCGATAGGCCGCTGGTAATAGGGTGGGCTCTCTCTCTCTGCATCTGATTGGCTGACTGCCCAAATGTCAAAGATCGCCCTGTTGTCATCAGCACCTGTGCTATCTAATGCTGTTTTGAACAGTCTCTCATGCAGCACTAGCAGGAGGTCAGTGGGCACACAGCTCATATGTCAGGGCTGTTGTTTCATTAGGTGGGTGTCTCACTGTTGTCATAAATCAGTCTGGTCCCACTCCATCGTATGTGAGCGTTGTATGTAAAAATAACAGGCCATCGTGATCCCTTCATACAATCTTTCCCTGCTCATTGTATGAGCATAATGTCTGTACATAAACGCCTCAGGCTCACTTATGAATATATTAAACTCACGAATATTGGTCTGTAATATGAAACTTGTTGTGCAAGCCATATCATCTATATCTAAATACATAGAGGTTTTTACAGTAAGGCATCATATTCTCACTCTGTGTGAACTTAACTTCCCTCTTGAGATCAACGTATTTGACCAAACAAAATAGTTTGTTGTTTGTGTTGTGTGATTGTATCTCATCAGTGTTTTGTTGGCTGTTATTTTGTGTCAGATTGTAGATGGAGTTGTGCAGAGTATTAAGCTGATCACAGAACAGGCCAGCAAGCGCATCGCCGAGTACGCGTTCGAGTACGCCAGGAATAACCAAAGAAACAGCGTCACGGCCGTTCACAAAGCCAACATCATGTGAGTTTCTACTTGACAAAGATTTTAAATGAACAAATGATTCTAAGTGAAAAAAGTGTCATTTGGTATAATCTTAACATAAAGAAGCTTATTGCTAACCCAAAAAAGGCTGATTGTGTCACATTTTATCCCAAATAAACATATTTTGCATAACAAAAGTAAAGCTTCGTTTTAGCACTGCATTTGTTAGATTTGTCGAATAGGTTAATGGATTCTGTTTTCGCATCGACCCATCACTTGGATTCCTCGTAGCTACTGGTAGCTTTTACTAGCTTACAGAAAATGACCTGTTGGTTTTAATTGCGTGATAAAGTTCAGGTTCAGTTCTTAAGATAGAGAGACATTGAAGCTCCTGGTTCTGCTGTCACAGGAGAATGTCTGATGGTCTCTTCCTGAGGAAGTGCAGGGAGGTGGCGGAGAACTTCAAGGATGTCAAATTCACAGAGATGTACCTGGACACCGTCTGTCTCAATGTACGTAAAGGTCTATCTCAAAGTCATGACGCTTCATTTTTCTGATCTGAGATCAGTTTTGCGATTCCTCACTAGATGGTGCAAGATCCCTCTCAGTTTGACGTTCTGGTCATGCCCAACCTTTATGGTGATATCTTGAGGTGAGTTGGTCAGCAGCGTATAGAGCCTTACATGTGATTTGGTGGATTTAAAGTGATATTAACATGTATGTGTCTCAGCGATTTATGCGCCGGATTGATTGGTGGTCTCGGAGTCACTCCGAGTGGAAACATTGGGGCCAATGGAGTTGCCATATTTGAATCAGTAAGTGCTTGAACGTGCTTTAATAAGCAGCACTGAAAGTTCTATGTAATGCATTCTATGCAAATGTCCATAGTGTCGCATTGTTGCATTACGCTTGCAGTTTGGCAGCTCTTGCATGATCATACACTTGTGACAGGTACACGGAACCGCCCCTGATATCGCAGGCAAAGATCTGGCCAACCCCACCGCCCTGTTGCTAAGTGCCGTTATGATGCTCCGTCACATGGGACTGCACGGTTACGCCAAGAAGATCGAGACCGCCTGTTTCGACACCATACGAGACAAGAAGGTGAGATTCACACCACTCACTAGCGCCGAGAGAGCGTTTGGTTGCAGTTTTAGCAGAAGGTCTTTATTTACTAATAACTGTCTCGCTTGTTCCTTTATTTCAGGTTCTGACCAAAGATCTTGGTGGAAACTCCAAGTGCTCGGAGTTCACATCTGAGATTTGCAGAAGAGTGCAGGACATGGAGTGATGATGATGATGATGATGTGTTTTCGAATGTTAATGCCAACTGTGTTTGGATCTAATCCATAAAGGACGCTCAAAAAAAACATGAAATAATCTTTGTATCATTCTCATATCTGCGCACAATTCTACTGTCTGTTATTCTACTAAGTGTCTGTGTATTTTTCTTTAAAGAAACCACAAAGCACTGTCTTAAACTTATTATTTGGTGACTGTATCTGTGAGCTGTTTTAATCTGTCAAAAAAGGAACTGCGTAATCTATACTCTGTATTTATTGACTTGATACTGTCTGGGTTGACGTGTTAATTTGCCATTCTGGATTATGATATAAAATAACCTTCTGCAAATTAGAAAAACAAATACATATTTTAAACAGATTTTGTGTATTGGCTGAACAAGTGATAAACGCATCATTGCAAAGTCATTTTTAAATCCTGTGCTACATCTGCTCGAAAGAGGACATTTTCTGTATCAGTTATGAAATGCTGTTAAAAAATGACTGTGGATGGAATATAAGCTTCTATTTTCATGGGCAAAACAATTCTCTTTATTTTTATAGGGTACTTTTTTTTACTGCATCTGCTAGATCAAATTAATGTCAGCAGACAAACACACTTACATAAGAATGAATTTTAATCGACACAGGAATATTACACTATATCAGGATTTACTAACAATTTTAAAAAACCCGGTCCTGTTTGACTTAACAGTACATTTAGTGAAGACTATTTTAAAAATCTGAGACATTTAGTAATGTTAGAAAAAATAATTTTGTATACACGCGCATTTTTATCATTTAGCTTTTGGTAAAATTATAAGAGCCCCATTTTAATTCGCATAACAGATGAAACCAATGTCGAAATTTATTCTCTGTAAAAGCTCTCGATTTCATCGCGATACTTCTCCATCACCGCTGGTCGGCGTAGTTTCATTGTAGGACCTAAAAAGATAATTTGTAAATAGTCTTTTTTTTAGTCAAGCTGATTTATGCCGTTATGAGCTAAAGGAATTTTCTAGATTTAACATGAAGCTGTATAACCCCAGAAAAACAACAAAGTAATACCACTCAACACAAATCAGTAATGCACTTTCAATGGAAATCTATGGGAAAGCATTTAGGAGATTTGAAAACAGCACAATACAAAAAAAGGATATTACGTTAGTTTTATCTCTATTTTATAGTCTAAGTTTGTTAACTTTAATATTACTTTAAATAAAAACAAAACCAATAGCAACTTACTAACAAGTTGGTTCAAATAGCCTTGTAAATGCATTACAGTAAATGCATTACTGTAAATGCTTTCGGCTTGCTTTGAGAAAATGATGAATAAGGACATTCACTTGGCACTCACCTAATTCTCCTCCAGCGATTGAGAAATCCTTTTCCAATATGGCCCATTTTTGAACGCGCTGGGCGTTTGAGGTCGCTCTGGAATTGACCCGTGAAATACCCTCTTCAATAGCCTGGTACACCCGTTTGTCTTTTCCTCCAGTGATGTCTGACACTTTTGTCGCCGTGCTGCCAAGCCGCTCGCAGTATTCCACCGCCTCTAAGCTGAGAATGTCCGTGGGCTCCATGGTTTCTGGATTGGTCGTGCACTATCCGAGGACAAAAGGAGTTTTAATGGCTTTTGGGGGTGTTGGTACTAGATCTTTCCTCGTAGTGAGGATTACCTTTAGCGTTAGCAACATGGAAAGAAATTTCCTCTTGTCTCCTATCAGCATGGCATTGCTGACTATCGGAATCTCCTGTTTTACGGAATCCTCAATGGGAAGAGGTGGAATGTTCTCTCCTCCGGCAGTGATGATAAGCTCTGGAGGGAAAGAGCAAGGACCTCATTCGCACCGTCATTTACAGCTTCTCTGAACATCACGGGCAAACGCGATTTTAGCCTAAATAAACATTCAAAGCCAAAGTACCTTTTATTCGTCCTGTTATATAAAGAAAGCCATCTTTATCTACCCTTCCCAGGTCTCCAGAGTGCAGCCAACCATCTTCATCCAATGCCTCCTTGGTTTTGTCCTCCATGTTGAGGAAGCCCATGAAGACATTACGGCCCCAGAAACACACCTCTCCAATCCCATCAGCATCTACGTTTGCCAGTTTGTATCTGCAACCTGGAACCACCTTACCACAACTACAAAATAAACAGTTAAAAACTATCGTTACGCTTATAACTCACATATGCGCATTAGTACCTTCTACCTTCAAAGTTCAAGCATTGTAATTGTTCTACCACACAGAAAAATGACAGTAAACACGGCCCACTAGACTGACCAACCTATTGAATCTGTAGACTTTCGGATTAGACATAAAGTGCGGCCCTGCGCTTTCACTCATGCCATAGGCTTCATACAGCCGTACGTTGAGGCTGAGGAAGAACTGAAGGGTCTCGCTTCCGATTGGAGCCGCCCCTGAGAAGAACTTCTGACAGCAGGAGAAGCCCAGTTGAGCACGAAGCTTCTGCAAAACCAGACTGTCGGCGAGCGCAAAGAGGAACGATTTCTCCTCGCTCCTGCGAGAAGAACAATGAACAGAAGAACGTAAGAAAGGTCAAACACCTTAAATGTTGTTTTGATAATAGGTACTAAACATCATCGGCATACTCAGTAAGACTTTGATTAGCTTCTAGGCTAACAGACATGGCCCATGTCAACAGCTTTCTCTTCAGGAATCCACACTGTGAAATTCCCTCTTTGATCTTTTCCATGATTTTCTCCCAAACACGAGGAACACCCATGTGGGCCGAGGGGGTCACGTCTCTCAGGGTGTCTACCAAACTTCCCTGAAGCGTGACGTAACATGCATGTACCATCAGAACAAGGCGGCGCACACTTTCCTGTACGCTAATCTGTACGATATTTGCTTAATTCAAACCAAACAATTCCATATTTACCTTGAGGGAATCTGGCTGAGCAAAGTACACAAGCTCACCCCACTGGATCCCTGTCCACAGGTCATATATCTGGGCGGCAATATGGCTGAGTGGAAGGTAGCTGACTAGAGACTCTTGTGTCATTTCAGCTGGTTGCATATCTCCAGCTCTGCTTGCGTGATGGGCCGTCCATGTGATCTATCAGTATATAAAGCCAACATCATTGGTCATTTACAAGACGACAGTTTTGCTCCCATGAAAGCCAGTTTCCATAATGGCTTACATTGTCTTGGCTGAGCATCACTCCTTTAGGCAGACCAGTAGTCCCGGAGGTGTAAATCAGTACGCAGCACTGATTGGGTCTCTGGCTGTTGATGACATCATCTAGTTCTTGCTCAGCAACTTCTTGGCCCAGTTTCATAAACTCCTCCCACTGTCAAAAAAAGCCACAGTTGTAAAAGCAGCTCTTTAGGTTAAATGGTAACTTGAACAGACGTGATCATTTGGGAGTGT
Organism: Botia almorhae; assembly: GCA_036877575.1. NCBI lineage: Eukaryota > Metazoa > Chordata > Actinopteri > Cypriniformes > Botiidae > Botia > Botia almorhae. The sequence continues at coordinate 102,260 of JAZGTJ010000489.1, forward strand.
ATTAGTCACTCACCGAATACAGATTGGGCAACTTCTCCTGCAAAGGTCCAGAATACTGTACTATAGCTTTCAAGTGTAACAGTTGATCCTTGACCTATCAGGAGAACACCAGCAGAGGAGCCAACCAATCAGGTTGCTTCCCAGCTAACAATTATAGGTTGTAGAAACAGTTCCCAAACGTTTCCACAAAAACGTTAACCATATTATATTCTAGGAATTTTCAAAAATATTTTTTAAATGTTGTATTAACATTACTGCTTAATAAGAACGTTAGTCAAACACTTTTTAATTCTGTAATATTTTAAAATGTTCCACTAACAAATTACGAACGTTTTTGATTTACATGACCTTAAGGGAACTTTCAGAGAATGTTAGCCAACATTCTGAGAACATTCCCTGTTAGCTGGGTCAGAAAGTGAAAAGATAACCTGCAGACCTGATGTTACAGTACCTGCAAAATTTTGTCCAGCTGCTTTTGATTTTCCACAACAATGATATTAGCTCTGGAGTCACTTGCAACATAGAGGCAGGCATCTGGTGAATTTGTGGCATAGATACCGGTCATTATGCCCCTAACAAAAATTAGAGACGACTCGGCAATGATTCTGGCGCTCTTCTTACTATATTAAAAATAAACAGAAACCTTTGTGTCTCTCACCCTGCAAAGACAGTTCCAACAGCAGAGATAAACCACTCGGCTGAATTGAACCCCAGGATGGCAACACTGTGGAACCTCTCCAGACCAAGCTACAAAATTGTCAAGTTATACGTGTATTATAACTCATATTTTATGCATGTAATGAAAACAGTTATTTGTTCAAACACACTTTTCCCCAAGTATTTTCCACAACACCAACACTATATCCAAAAACCAAATACTATGTTTTTAGGATATGGTGTTTGTATGATGTTTCAAGAAGTTCCAGATCACCTTTAAAAAGCTTTTGGCAGCTGTTCGACAGAGGTGATAATATTCCGTGAATGTGATTTTTTCCCATTTGTTTCCTCTCTTGGTTGCCAGAGCAGACAGTTTTCCATACTTTTTAACCGAGCTTGTAAACATCTGATGAACTGTGATGGGTTGTTCTGGACAGAGTTCATCTATTCTCAGCTGAACTGATCCGCTGGCCTCTGTGGTCCATAGGGATTGGGCCGGGGCCAAAACAGCACCTGCCAGAACCTCCTCAATGCTTTTTTTCTCCCCTGTATCGAATAGGAGATAATCACAGGCCATTTGTAGCATTCTGATAAAATAACAGCTGTAATACATCCATAACAATAATACAACCAAAAGCAACACATTTTAGCAAATTAAAATGCTCTACTTACATAATCCATCTTCCACATTCTGCTCCAAAGGGTCTGTCATGAGCCCCTGATGTAAGCCGTCTGAACTGAAACACAGAGGGGGGACACTGGCCCTGTCAGAGGACCCTGTATTCACTGTAGCCTGCATTGCAATCTCACACAATGACAGATTGTGGTTAATAAGTACTAAAGCCCCAGCAAGCCTTGTTGACAGACAGGAGTTTTCAGAACGTGTGACAGCCTGTAGTTACCCGTGGGCCTTGGAATCGTTCTTTATGTAACTACAACCAGAGAGCACGTGACGCCATTTTAAATACCGGCATCCCGATGAACTAGCCAGCTTGATGCTAGTGGTAAACAAAAGTGCCAGAACTGGCATCCGAGTTGATTGTATATCCGTCGCTCATTTTGATTCTGAATGCGTTCTGTGGGACGTACAAACTCCGAACCGAATCGCTTTTTGTCTTTTCGAACAAGACGTTTGACTTCTTGTTCTCGGTTTCAGATCAAACTCTTCTGTTCAGATTATATTACTATCAATATTAATTATTGTCATATTACAAATTCAGATGATACACAAATTATTTTTTGTTTTCAAAAAACTACAGTAATGGAGCTAAATGAAAGAGACGAAATTTCTGACATCACTTATTTACCCTCATAATGTTTTACACTTGTGATTCTAATCTTTCTTAAGAGTGTTATTTGACATACAATGAAAGTGGATGTTGACCACAGGCTAACAAACTTTAAAGGTAATCATCTTGCCTGGCAGATGCAGTCAGCATTCACACTCATTGTACTTTCATAAACACTAGTGAAGAACACTCATGAATATCATGCAGGTTTCAGCAGGAACAGCACCAAACAGGACAGGCAAGCTCTTCAGAGGGAGGTGCAATCAGCCGAGCGCACCATCCGCACTAAGCTTCCTGAACTGGAGACTATATACAGCAAGTGGTGCTGGACCAAAGCCAGGAAGATTATGAAGGACCTCAGCCATCCCAACAATGGACTCTTCTCTCTGTTGCGGTCAGGGAAACGTTTCCGTTCCCTGAAGGCGAACACAGAGAGAATGAGGAGGAGCTTCTTCCCGCAGGCCATTCGGGCCCTCAACCAGAACATCTAGAATTTGGACTTTCTGGACATACCTCCACACAACATAACACTCTACCTCAACCAATGTTGCACATGCAAAAATTGCACTGCTTGTATTCTCAGCTATACATATATACATCTATACATACAGTACTGTGCAAAAGTTTTAGACAGGTGTGAAAAAATGCTATAAACAAAGAATGCAAGAATGCTTTCAGAAATATAAATAATGATTGTTTATTTTTGTCAATTTACAAAATGCAAAGTGAGCGAACAAAAGAAAAATCTAAATCAAATCAATATTTGGTGTTACTACCTTTTGCCTTCAAATCAGCATCAATTCTTATAGGTACACTTGCACAAAGTCAGGGATTTTGTAGGATTTTGTCAGGTGTATGATCAACCAATTATACCAAACAGGTGCTAATGATCATCAATGTCACACGTAGGTTGAAACCCAGTCATGAACTGAAACAGAAACAGCTGTGTAGGAGGCTTTAAACTGGGTGAGGAACAGCCAAATCCTGCTGCCAAGGTAAGGTTGTGAAAGAGGTTTCATGTCATGGCAAGTTGATGCAATACTGCATCAACAAGGTCTCTCCCAGACAAAGATTTCAAAGCAGACTGGGGTTTCAAGATGTGCTGTTCAAGCTCTTTTGAAGCAGCACAAAGAAACGGGCAACGTTGAGGATTGTAGACGCAGTGGTCGGCCAAGGAAACTTAGTGCAGCAGATGAAAGACACATCAAGCTTATTACCCTTACAGAAATCGGAAGATGTCCAGCAGTGCCATCAGCTCAGAACCGGCAGAAACCAGTGGGACCCAGGTACACCCATCTACTGTCCGGAGAAGTCTGTCCAGAAGTGGTCTTCATGGAAGAGTTGCAGTCAAAAAGCCATACCTCCGACGTGGGAAGAAGGCCAAGCGACTCAAGTATGCACGAAAACATAGGAATCGGGGTGCAGAAAAATGGCAGCAGGTGCTCTGGACTGATGAGTCAAAATTTGAAATATTTGGCTGTAGCAGAAGGCCGTTTGTTTGTCGAAGGGCTGGAGATCGGTACAATAATGAGTGTCTGCAGGCAACAGTGAAACATGGTGGAGGTTCCTTGAAAGTTTGGGGCTGCATTTTTGCAAATGGAGTTGGAGATTTGGTCAGGATTAATGGTGTTCTCAATGCAGAGAAATACAGGCAGATACTTATCCTTCATGCAACACCATCAGGGAGGCGTATGATTGGCCCCAAATTTATTCTGCAGCAGGACAACGACCCCAAACATACAGCCAAAGTCATTAAGAACTATCTTCAGTGTAAAGAAGAACAAGAAGTACTGGAAGTGATGGCATGGCCCCCACAGAGCCGTGATCTCAACATCATCGAGTGTGTCTGGGATTACACGAAGAGACAGAAGGATGTGAGAAAGCCTACATTCACAGAAGATCTGTGGCTAGTTCTCCAAGATGTTTGGAACAACCTACCAGCCGAGTTCCTTCAAAAACTGTGTGCAAGTGTACCTAGAAGAATTGCTGCTGTTTTGAAGGCAAATGGTGGTCAAACCAAATATTGATTTGATTTAGATTTCTCTTTTGTTCATTCACTGCATGTTGTTCATTTATGAAAAATGTTTAACACTTCCATTTTTGAAAGCATTCTTTGTTTAAAGCATTTTTTTACACCTGCCTAAAACTTTTGCACAGTACTGTATATATTTACATACATATTACATTGTAAATACTGTACACTTTAAATTTTTACATATATATTTACTTTAAATCTTTAAATATTTTAAACTTTAAATTTGTACTTTCTGTAAGAGAGTCGTATAAAGCATTTCACTGCATGTCGTACTGTGTATGATTTTGTATGTTACAAAGAAAATTTGAATTTCAACAGGCGTGAGGGTGAGTATATTTCAACAAATACTACATAATACTACTTGCTGTACTGCATAAATTTAAACTGTGTTCTAACAGCCAATTAGCTTCTTTCCATGTGAAATGTTCAAATATTAATGAAAAACACACAAAATAAACAGTATAAATTCAACAGCTCATAGTAAATTATCTTCATACCTGTTTCTAAGCTGGGTTGGATGTGTTTCCTGGTTTATGGGATTGCTGATACTCATACTGACTCCAGAACTGTTATAAGCCGCTCAACCATCGTCCAGTTTTTCGGCATAATGAGGACGGAATGAATGAATGAACAGCCATGCGAGGCACCCCTGAAAACACGTCACAGTTCTTTAAATGAAAGACGCAAGTTAAGACATTTACTCATTTGTGTGACTCCAAGAGAAAACTGAGCCTTTGTGAAATGTTCGCTTTGGAGTTTTTGTTGAAGTGCATGAAAGTTGGCAGGAAATTGTTTTAGTGTTAAATGTGTTTGGGTGACACACACATTGCATATCAATGAGTTCGGGGCCTTTTATATGCAAATGTATTACAGTTCATTGAACTGCTGCGCAAGTTACTTCATTATTTCATAATTAAGTTTTTAGAAAAAAAACAACAAAAACCTTCTGCGTTTCGCCTATAAAGGCAAACATTGAATGTACTTCGTGTTCCTGTACAAAGAGACACAGAACTGTCATCGCCTGCATGTCGGATAATGAAACGCACTAAACCCGACACGCCATACAGCTACGGCTTCATTTCTCTGGGTGGAAAATAAATTGTCGCAATGCTGCCCCCTAGTGGAACATAAGAAGCCCGAAAAAGTAGCCCGAAAAAGAAGCCCGAAAAATCCTCGTTAAACATGGTCGT
>JAZGTJ010000490.1:0-24966 GCA_036877575.1 Botia almorhae
TAATGTTACACTGCTCATTAATAATGCTTAAAAGGGGCCGTCAAGCCGATGACGTAGATATGTACTCTACAAGCCACGCAGCCAATGAGCGCTTGAAAAAAAAAACGCATCTACGTCACGGGCTCAAACGTAACTTTTAAAACCGGATGCACGAAATGGTCACAAAAAGCGCAAAAATGACCAATTTCCACTTTGTAACATTTTTAGTGACATATATTACTGTTTTAAGCAATGTACAACATGTATATATCTGTAAACAACTCAAAAAATGTGTTTTAGGGTGTTGTGACCCTTTAATTGAAAATACTGCTAAAATATAAGTATCATTATTTAAACTAGTAATTACAATACCAGACAAGTACTGAGTTTGCAGGGTTCACTTAACTCAAAACAGCTCATAAAGGACCTTAAAGCATCTTTCCTAAAGCATCTTATTATGATTATTTTTTGTTCTTTTGGAGAAAATATTATAGGGAAACAGGAAAATGTATAGAATGTTACTATTAGGACACACAGTTGTGCTTGGTCTGTGTATGTGTGTGATAGGTGGTGGGGGGTCATGGGTATGTGGACCTGGGCACTGTGCTGACTCAACTGTTTGTTTCTGTCTAACAGGAGAAGGAGATGGAGAAGCAGAGGCTTCTATACCAGCAGTCACGCCTGCATGACCGCGGAGCGGCCGAGATGGTGCTGCAGATGGTCAGCGCCTGCAAAGGTACACACATACATCTAATCACACACACACAACTGATTACACACATTTAGTCAAATACAATTACTTTCTCTATGTCCATTCACACTCACACTTAATCATACACACACGCATACAACCACACACACACACACACACACACACATCCAATTACACATTCAATCACACATACACATCCAATTACACGCATACAATCACCCATACACCTGATCACCTTCATAAGCTCATATGCATATCTTTAGCACTGATCCATACCATTGCACCAAAACTTGCTGAGGTTGAAATTATGTCTGAGATTGACAAGGTGATTCACACACAGGTGAGACAGGAGCCATGGTGTCCTCTACTCTCAAACTTGGTATCTCCATCCTCAATGGAGGCAACAGTGATGTTCAGCAGGTCAGCCGATTAACATTCTCCTAATCAGTACAGATAATTCACCTGTGTAATGTAATGTACAAAGATTGTTTCCCTATCTGGCGATGAATGCAAGAGTCAAAGTGTTTTGATAAATCATTGCATGACCAAACTTAATTGTTCCTTTTGACAGAGAATGTTGGACTACTTGAAAGATAAGAAGGATGTGGGCTTCTTCCTGAGCTTACAGGCCCTCATGCAAACCTGCAGGTTAATGACTGTCACTTCTTTTTGTTATTTCATTCATCATTTTTATCACATTAAATACATTAATACTAAGTATTTTTTTAGAATATGATTTGGTGATGTGAAATAATATTTACCATTTCTTGTAAAGCAATCATACCAAAGTACTGCACATAATGGGCATTTGTGTGTTAACAGTGTTCTGGATCTGAATGCTTTTGAGAGGCAGAACAAAGCCGAGGGGCTCGGAATGGTGTCAGAGGAGGGCTCAAGTGAGTTTTATTAATATAGTAAAATATAATTTTACAATTATTCCTGTCTAAGATTGTTGGTATATCACATTTATCACATATCCACTGCAAAAACAAACTTAATCTACATTTTTGTGTTGTTCTTCAGTAAAAAAAATATATATATATATTTAAAAATATTTATTCATAAATTTGTGTTTAAAGAAACTATTTCCAACTAGGATAAGAAAAAAAACACAAATAACACATTGTAGACAGGTCTCATCTTACATAATTTTGCCTCTTAAGTAAATTTATATTGTTTTAAAGGAATCGTTCACCCCAAAATAAAATATTTCACATAAGAAGATACTTTGAGAAATGTCTCTGTCTGTGTTTTTGTGCCCATTCAATGGAAGTCCAGTGTTGTTTGGTTGCCAACATACTTCAAAATATCTTTTTATGTTTTTTAGAAGCAAAAAGAATAAAGTAATACTGGTTTGAAATAACATGAGGGGGAGTATAGCTGGAATATTTTTTTTATTTTGGGGTGAACTATCCCTTTTCCCTCCTTAAATGTTTTTACCGGAAAACAGACAAAATACTTGCAGTGTATGTCATTTTTTTGTCCTTACAGCAGATATCACTATTCTGTATGTTGTATGTTTAGGAATAAGATTTAGATATGTACAGTACATTATCTTTCTTACAGAACTATCATAGTGTATCTATCTGTTCGTGTAAGTTTGTTATATTTCCTATGCCAACAGTCCTACAGTGTCCAACTCATTGCTCCTCTCTCTCTCTCTCTCTCTCTCTATATATATATATCCCTCTCTCTCTCTTTCTCTCTCTCTCTATCTCCATAACTTCATCCCATATCTGCTTTATAAATTCCCCTCCTCTCTCTCTCCACTTTACCTCTCCTCTTTCTTGTTTTGCAGACATCAAGCTAGAACGTGGTAAATAATCTTGTCTCTATAATTACTGTTGTTTCCTCTTGCCCTCTGTCCATCTACACCTGTCTTTCTCCTTTCTTCAGTGCTTACATTGTGAAGATCTTTCTCTTTGGCGTGTAGCTTACCTGCATTTCATTTCGCACTCAAGGGAATTTAAAAGAAAACTCTTCAGTCATTGCCAAAGTTTGGGACTGTTTTGTAGAATAGTCAGTTATCGATAGATGTTCCATATCGCATTATTCCAATCTGTCATGGATCTGTCAAGTTTGTGAAGTTCTTTTGTGAAACTCTTGAGTTGTGTTTTCATAAAAATCTTCTTTAAACATCTTATGGTACAGTTTGTCCTGTTATGCTAGCAATGGCTGTAAAGTTTCTTTGATTTTTTAACCTTGAGTGCTCTGTCACAGATCTACTGTATCTCCAGCATTCATTGACTGAAATGATTTGCAGACTCAGGACTAACTCTCCTACATCACCTTTGATCACTGAAATGAATGAAATGATTGAATTATTTGAATACTTGACTCAAGTAATAAAGTGCCATAGTTATATTACGGAACAATACTTGTAAATAGAGCAGAATAGTCATACTTCTTTACAGAGTAATCATTTCAAGATGAAGATTCATCAAATTACAGCAAGCCCTTTAAAAAAACACTAAACTTTATCATTTGTTCACACTGACTCACCGACATTTGTGTTTAATAGTCATGACGTATATCCTTCTAACCAATTGTTTTCTCCAGTTTCTAAGTATTCTAAGTATACATGTAACATGTAATCTGTTTGTGTTCATGTTTTTTTGGTGTTTGGTGTTTTATAGTGACATTTGTCTTTACATGTTCCATAAGTGTTTTAACAGCTAACCTTATTTTTCAGATACTCTGTATCGGACTCTTGTTTGCTAATCTGATCTAATATGTATTATATGTTTTATTTTCAATTTCTAAAATAATTTTCTTTTCTGACAAATTTCACATTGATCAAAATGTGTACAAAAAGGTAAATTCATAAAATTCATTGTGCATAATAAATGCTTCACTCCTGCACATCACCCACAAAAACCAGGGCCGCAACCTCTTCTGTCTCCTCCAAGAGGTGGAGTGCAGTAGATCTGTTTTGCATGATTGTGTGTCTGTGCATTGTTTTCTGGGTTAGATCCTCTCTGTGAAGACCTTTGTCTTCTGTCTGTTGTGTTTTTGTCTCTGCGTCATCGGGTGTCACCATGGAATGTGTCATTTGATTGCTCAGTTATCAGGCTGTCTGGTTTATCTGTGTTCCATCTCTTTGTATATATCTGTAAATCTTTCAGTGTGTCTTCAGAGTGGATGTACTTTCAATGTTTGATCCTTCAGACTTTGTGTGTGTTGCCATTCTGGGGGAGGGAAGGGGCTTAAGTCTGTGGACGTCAGTTTTCTGTCTCCCCTTTCCACATTTGCAGGCCTGCTCTGCAGCAAACAGCTAAACAAATATGCCATAGCAGTTCTTTGTGATTCTACTAACATCCTAATGGAGGCTGGAAGTGCTATGAAGTGATACTCACAGAACACACACAACCCTGAAAACATTTAGCCTCATGTTGTTCCAAACTATTTTGCTATTGTTTTGGGAATTTGTTTGGAACGCAAAAGACATTTTTGTGTTCCACTGGAAAAAAAACAGAATATGGGTTTTGAATGACATGAGGTAATTAATGTCAGATTTTTTTGTGGGATGTTCTGTTCCTTTAATATATATATATATTTAGTAAATGAAAGAGATGGATTGTACCGAAATAAGACACATTTGTTGTGTCTGCACATGTCCTGTCTTTATAATTTGCAGGTTAACAATTTTAATATTTGAAATATATTGAATAAACTTTCTACAAATTAGAATTTCAGTGTAGTAGGAGTAAAGCACTGCTCTACTGGGTATCTTTTGCATTTATGCTGTGTGTGTGTATGATGTGTGTGTTTTCGTGTGTGCGCATATGTCGCTGTTTAGAGGAGAAAGTGATGGCGGATGATGAATTTACTTGCGACCTCTTCCGCTTCCTGCAGCTGCTCTGTGAGGGCCACAACAACGGTGAGTTTCCTGAGATCACAGCCTGAAGCTGTTGAATACCTTAACCACCATCTCAAGTCTGTCTGCATTGTCTTTGGAAAAACTCAAGCATTTAAAGAACGGGGAATCAGCACAAATGTATGTTCCTTAAACAAGACATCTCATGTATGTTCCTTTTATCTCAGATAAAATCCTGCAGGAGCAAAAGCACTTGAATTCCGCACAGTATTTTCTTTAAGGGTTATTTATGACAGGCCCTGCAACTTTAGAGATGAGTTTACAGTATTTACATTTTACATTTATGCATTTGGCAGACGCTTTTATCCAAAGTGACTTACATTGCGTTATACTATACATTGATTCTGAGTATGTGCAATCCCTGGGATCGAACCCATGACCTTGGCGTTGTTAACACCATGCTCTGACCACTGAGCTACAGGAAAGCTATTTAAAGACAAATCTGTTTGTAATCACTCTGTGGAATGACACTGTCTCCCTCCAGATTTCCAGAACTATCTACGCACACAGACAGGCAGCACAACGACCATCAACATCATCATCTGCACTGTTGACTATCTGCTCAGACTGCAGGTACAAGCTGACTGCACTGAACTGTCTGCGTGCAGCTCTGTCAATCAATTAGTAGTATACTAAGCAACACTATTTGCACACCTACACCCCATGTGAGCAAAATCGTATTGTGATATTAATGTGCCATATATGACAAAATGCCAAACTAGATGCCATTAATTTATTTTGAAGGAAAATCTCACAAGTACACTTCAAGCAGAACATTTCCCATTTCTTACTACTAGTACATTGTTGTTTGTTTAATTTGGGTTGTGCAAATAATTTCAATGGCACATTCTGTTCACCACCTTGTAATTAAAACAATTAACACTACATCATACTTAAATTATATAACATTTAACTTGAAAACTGCAATCTGTACCTTTTTGGAATAAAAATAAACCAAAAGCAGTTTTTGAGCAAGTTAACTCCTTACTAAAATACTCTCCATACCTTACCCTGATTCACAATGGCAAGCTTATAATAATTATTGATAATTTGAGCTCTCAGGTTGGATTTTGTGGGTAATGTCAGTTTGGCTTTATTTCACTTAAACATACGTAAAGAAACCCACTTAAATTTACCTGCAGTTTTATGTTTTGAAGAGAGATGGCGATAGAAAAGCAAAAGTTACAGATCGGAGCTTTAATACACAGCAGATCTTACATATAACAATAAACAACAAGGGGGTATTTGGGGGCAGTAACTGAAGTAAACTCTCTTGTCTCATCACAGGAATCTATCAGTGATTTCTACTGGTATTACTCAGGGAAGGACATCATTGATGAGCCGGGCAAGAGGAACTTCTCCAAAGCAATGACAGTTGCTAAGCAGGTCTTCAACAGTCTGACTGAGTATATTCAGGTAATGCACTGACATCATCACTCCTCAGGTCACCTGTAAGGTTATGCTGTCTCAGACTTTATGAATGTACAATACTTCCTCTATCACGATGTCCCTGTTTGTTTCTGTCCCTTAGGGTCCCTGCACTGGTAATCAGCAGTCTCTGGCCCACAGCAGACTGTGGGATGCCGTAGTGGGTTTCCTGCATGTGTTTGCACACATGATGATGAAGCTGGCGCAGGTACAGTAGAAACTCAAATAAACCTCTAACAATACTGATAACGGTTATCTTATGGATTAATTTTATTGCAGCTGTTGCTCATTAATTTGATTCCACCGTGACTAAAGATTAATCAGTAGCTTTACTATCTGTAGACGGTTTTGTATTAACATTAAAATAGTTAACCAGTCATTTGCCGAATCTAATAGCAAAACAAGGTTAAGCAACTTTCCACAAAATAAATCATAGTAAAAAGAGCAGTTTTTATAAGTGCTGCTTTAAAGTGTTTGTGAAAAGACACAAAGCTTGACCAGGTTAAAAAAACAATTTAAACCATGTGTTTAATATGTATAATACTGAGGTTCATTCAGGTTTTCCTAAAATTCCATTTTATTAAATTATACATTATGTTTTTATGTAATTATTCAGTCATATTCAGCATAATGATTTGTGCAATATAACAACATTCGAGTGCATCTAATTTTGTACCATACTAATAGTCTAAAAGTAGCTTTTTTCCATCAGCACTAATGTTTACTAGTTTATCTGTGCATGTCTTTGTCATGAATGGAAGTGTTGAGATATAGATGGGAACCTGAGTATTATATTTCCTTAAAAGTTCTGTCTCAAATTATATCCGAACCTTTTAAGATGTAGAATTTTGTGTATATAAATCAAATAGATATTGGCCTTGCTATCTATAATTTAATTTTCCAGCAGTGGTGGGCACGTTGTCTCCAGTCAGCCTGTATAATTAACATTCCATCTAAAATCAACATGTGTTACAGAATGGGTTGTATTTCACTCTGTTGTATATATATATTTATTACGGCTTGACGTGAACTGTGTTCATTTACAGTAGTGTGACGTATGGTTTGTGCTTTTGGATGTTAATGCATTTAACTGTTTAACCGATTTAACTGCTGTGTTGTTTGAATGTTTTTTAATGCCGTTACACATCTGACCCAAAGTACCCAGTACATTTTTGTATTTCTCAGTATCAAGTCTCTCCCACTCTCAGGTTTTAATGGCTAAATTGTCACACAGTTTATAGACAGATTAATGCCCTCTTCGTGAAGTTGGGTGTTTAAACCAAACAGTGACATGTTTGGGTAGACAAGGCCTAAAAGGCCAACTTAATTGCTTTTTTAATTTTATTAAACTTTTATATTCGTAAAACATAGCTTTGCTCCTGATTATCTGCATACAGGTGTTGTATGAGATGTCTAGGCCTGAAGTTATTTTACAGATTAAATTAGATTTAATCTGTGCAAAAATCGAAGAAAAATGTAAAAAGTCATTTTGGCCACAAATTAGTGAAAGTGTCTGAGAAAGGAGATGAGATCAATACAAAGATGTGTTAAAAATGTTGATGGGTAACATTGTTATTCTGATGTGTAACCCTGCCAGATGCACCCTGACCTTGGACTCCGAAATGGCGTAAGGATACTTGTTTTTGCATCTATCTTACACACTTGCACTGCTTTCCACACATCCTCACTCTGCTGCCTGTTTGTGCCATACAGCTTTCGTGTCAGCCCGTTTCCTGCAAGTTTTTCTTAATTTAATGCTCTTGCATTGAGATAAACATCTTTGTCCAGTGTCTGTGCTTTAAATTCTAATTAGACCACCACATTTGAAAGTCATTTCAGTTTCTATTCATTTTAATTTAGAGATTTTCTCTTAACTTTTGGTGGGTCAGTATTGGAGCTGAGGTTGGTGTCCCTATGTTTGATGTCATATGTTGTCATGGTGATTTGAGAAAATACTGGTATATTTGCCCCTTCCCTACTGAAAAAACAGCCAAAGCTGGTATAAGCTGGGCCTCCCAGCCTGAAAGAGCTGGTCAAGTTTAGGCTGGTTTTATCTATTTTTTTCCTGGCTTTCTTTCTATTTTTACATCCCCTTATACATATATGTCCAGGCATTACATCCGTCATAGGTTACAGTATGTGATGCCTTGTTTGTGTTTGTTTATAAATGCAAACCCAGGATCATTTCTGGAGTAGAACGCATTCTGAGGTAAGCTTCGAGCAGGACAGACATTTTCCCAGTTGTACTGACTCCTGTGGCCCTAAACCCTCGTGACAGAGAAGTTAGTTATGCTGATGAAAACTGTAAGGTTTGGGATAGCACTGTTTTTTATACAGCTGTATTTTCCATTCTGTGGCAATACTACAGTGTGCCAGGTTCAAGCATTGTACATGTGCATTAAATCCTAAGGCCTATTAAGGCCTATTGAAATCTCTAAGGCCTATTAAGGCCTATTGGAATCTCTAACAGTAAATATTTGAGGGAACTTGTGAATAACGTTTTGTGCTGTTTTGTTCTGTCTGAACTTGGTTATGTGATTGCAGGACTCCAGTCAGATTGGTCTGTTGAAGGAGCTCCTTGATCTTCAGAAGGATATGGTGGTCATGCTTCTCTCTTTACTGGAGGGTAAGATATACCTGTCCATCTGATTTGCATGGTGACTTATAAACTTGCTAAGACTAACAAGTCCTGATCTTTGTGCTTTGTGGGTTGCTGTTTTACAGGTAACATTGTGAATGGCACAATCGCTCGCCAGATGGTTGACATGCTGGTTGAGTCATCCAGTAACGTGGAGATGATTCTCAAATTCTTCGACATGTTCCTCAAGTTGAAAGATATTGTAGCATCAGATGCCTTCCGTGACTATGTGACAGACCCCCGTGGCCTTATCTCCAAGAAGGACTTCTCCAAAGCTATGGACAGCCAGAAGCAGTACACACCATCTGAGATCCAGTTCCTGCTGTCTTGCTCTGAGGCTGACGAGAATGAGATGATCAATTTTGAGGAGTTTGCCGATCGCTTCCAGGAGCCAGCCAAAGACATTGGCTTCAACATTGCTGTATTGCTTACCAACCTCTCTGAGCATGTTCCTCACGACACACGTCTGCAGAACTTCTTGGAGCAAGCCGAGAGTGTGCTGAACTACTTCCGTCCATTCCTGGGCCGCATTGAGATTATGGGTGCCAGCAAGAGGATTGAACGCATCTACTTTGAAATCAGTGAAGCCAATCGCAACCAGTGGGAGATGCCCCAGGTCAGAGAATCAAAGCGGCAGTTTATCTTTGATGTGGTCAATGAGGGTGGAGAATCTGAGAAGATGGAGCTCTTTGTGAACTTCTGTGAGGACACCATCTTTGAGATGAACATAGCATCGCAGATCTCTGAGCAGGAAGAGGAAGTAAATGAAGAAGACGATGAGGAAGATGAGGAGGAAAGCGGTGGTGGAGGAAATGGAGAAGAAGGAGAGGAAGGAAATGGAGAAGAAACACCACCTGAATCCAGCTCAGCGTTTGCTGACTTCATCAAGAGCATTGTAAACTTCTTAAACCTGTTCACTTTCCGTAATCTCAGACGTCGTTATCGCAAAATCAGGAAAATGACCATCAAGGACATGATTGTTGGCTTGGTGATGTTCCTCTATACCGTCCTCTTTGGTATCCTACATTTCATCTACAGCGTGTGCAAAGGCTTCTTCATGCTCATCTGGAACACCCTCTTTGGAGGTGGTCTAGTGGAGGGAGCAAAGAAGATGACACTGACAGAGATTTTGACTAACATGCCCGACCCAACTCAGGATGAGGTGCATGGTGACCTTCCCCCTGAGCCAGGAGCAAGAAAAGTTCAAGAATCAGGAGGAACTGGAGAGGGTGAGGAGGGAGCAGGAGGAGGAGAGGTGGAAGAAGAAGATGGAGAAGAAGATGATGGTGGAAGGCCTGGGTTTGGTCCACCTGGTGGACTTGGAGACATGGGAGAAACTGAACCAGAAGAGCCTCCAACTCCAGAAGGAAGCCCACTGCTGAAGAGGAAATTGGTGAGACACAAGAAGAATTGATTGCTCTAGAATCTATGTGAAATCTATGTGAAATGTTCCCTGTCGCATATATAATCGCATGTAAAATAGAAAGATTTTTCACCATTGCTTTCTAGACACATCAGTCTACGTCTTAATTTCTCCATCTTGATGTTATGATCTTTCAGCTGAGTGAGGAAGGAGAGGCAGGAGAGGAGGAGAAAGTTGAAGAAGAAGAAGCAGCCCCAGAGTCAGAAAAAACAGAGTAAGCAATGGAGAGCAAATCACTCATCACCATCAATATATAAATACTGATAGGTTTCATTCCAGAAAATCATATGTGAAGATTTATTAAGTCATGTTAATTACAAGCTAAATGGCTTTGTTTTCATCCTATATGCTGTTTTCATCTGTCTATTCATGTTTCTCTGTCTATCCAAGTGCTGAAAATGGGGAAAAAACCGAGAAAGAGGCTGAAGCTGAGCCGGTGAAGAAGCAGGATGAGCAAGAGGAAGTAAAGACAAAGGCTAAAACAATAAAAGGCAAGAAGCAAGCAGAAGAGGTCTTTGAAATCTGGAATGAACTTGAAGTTCAAAGAAACAAGTTCATGGTAAATTCATTTTTGACTTGTTATTTCTGTTGTATTCGCACAACATAAGACATGATACACAAGCAGCCGTCATATATAATTAATGATTTTTTGTATATCATTTCTGCAAATAAAAACTGAACCACTTTTCATTCTTCTAGAACTATCTGTCTCGCAATTTCTACAACCTGCGCTTCCTGGCTCTCTTCATCGCCTTTGCACTGAACTTCATTCTGCTCTTCTACAAGGTCAGTACAATGAAATGTTTTACTGTACATATGCAAACATTTATTTGAAAAACACATTCATCATGTAAGTCAATGTATATGAATGTATCCTTTAGGTATCTGAAAGCCCCCCTGGCGAGGAGGAATTTGAGGGCTCGGCTATGTTTGAGGGCTCTGGTGTGTTTGAGGGCTCTGGTGTGTTTGAAGGTTCTGCTGGAGAGGCTGAAGGTTCCGGAATGGAGGAGAATGGAGAGGAAGATGATGAAGAAGGCTTTGTCTATTACTTCCTGGAGGAGAGCACTGGATATATGGAACCTGCCTTGACCTTCTTATCCATTGTACATACCATCATCTCCTTTCTCTGTATCATTGGCTACAACTGTCTGAAGGTCAGGAGCTCACTATAGTGAATACATTATGACCTATGTCTTCTAAAGCCATACAATGTGAAGAACAGACCAAAATTTGTTGCAGATTAGAGATTAATTGATGACAGAATTGTCATATTATTCCACGTTATTCCACGTGTTTGTATCTGTCCAGGTTCCTTTGGTAATCTTTAAGAGAGAAAAGGAGCTGGCCCGTAAACTGGAGTTTGATGGTCTGTATGTGACTGAGCAACCTGAGGATGATGATATCAAAGGCCAGTGGGACAGACTGGTCCTCAATACACCGTAAGGGACAAACAACATTGTGCTATAGTAACATTTTAAAAATGTTTTTGTGAAGACTAGGTAATCTGAAATCTTATTCTCTTATCTTTTTCACAGGAGTTTCCCAAACAACTACTGGGACAAATTTGTAAAGAGAAAGGTCAGGAGTGTGTTGTATACATGTGTGTTAACAATGTGCTAAATTATATATTTTCTAAATCAGGTCTGGTTACCAGACTTTAGATCAGATAGTTTCTTGCAAAAACATTCTTTTATGCACTATACACTAAACAAAAACATACCACAAAGTTCTACCACCAGGTGAGAACATAGACCCATAATGCTTTGCAGTACAAGCAGCCATTTACAGAAACAAACTACAAAGTAGAACCAAGCTAAAAAACCAAAAGCCATTTACTGAATCAAGCTATGCTGCTACAAAATCAGAACTAAATATAACCAAATATATAATTAAGATCAATTAATCAGTTGTCTGTTTTCAGGTGCTGGAAAAGTATGGTGACATCTACGGTAGAGAAAGAATTGCTGAACTGCTTGGAATGGATCTAGCATCTCTCGATGTCAGCGCTATGACACACGAGAAGAAACCTCAGCCTGATACCTCAATGCTGACTTGGTACTGACAGATGCAACAGGCACAATAAACATGATATGATAAAGAGAAAACAGGATAGTTTCTTTTTGGCAGTATAAACATCTTAAAACTGTAATTTCCTGAATCCACAGGTTGACTTCAATCGATATCAAGTACCAGATCTGGAAATTTGGTGTTGTGTTCACTGATAATGTGAGTTCAATATATTTGTTTTAAATATTCTCAACTGACTGAAATTCAACAGAGGGACCATTCATTTGAATTACTGTTATGCTCTCTTCCAGACATTCTTGTACCTGGTCTGGTATATGGTTATGTCCTTGCTTGGCCACTACAATAACTTCTTCTTCGCTTGTCATCTGCTGGACATCGCCATGGGCGTTAAAACACTGCGCACCATCCTGTCCTCTGTAACCCATAATGGCAAGCAGGTACAGCTGTCAGACATCACCATATGTGACTGAGATTTAGTAGAAATCACTTCCGATAATACTGGTTTGTACATTATCCTAAATGATTATGTTGACTGATGGCTGATGGTGGCTGTGGTTTAGCTGGTAATGACGGTGGGTCTGCTGGCTGTGGTGGTCTACCTCTACACCGTTGTGGCCTTCAACTTCTTCCGAAAGTTCTACAACATGAGCGAGGATGAAGATGAACCAGATATGAAGTGTGACGACATGATGACTGTAGGTGTTCCATGTGTCTTTGTTTGGTCCAAATACCTTTTCACTTCACACCATCTAACAGCATCTAACAGTCCATTATTTCTCTCAGTGTTACCTGTTCCATATGTACGTGGGTGTGCGAGCTGGTGGTGGTATAGGAGATGAGATCGAGGATCCAGCTGGTGACGAGTATGAACTGTATCGTGTGGTCTTTGACATCACCTTCTTCTTCTTTGTCATCGTCATTCTGCTGGCCATCATTCAGGGTGAGGAACATCTCAAAGTCCAGCTGTGTTTTTTAAAAATATTTGTAACATGATATTTGTCATGAAATGTGGGTTGCAATGTGTGCAGGTCTGATCATTGATGCTTTTGGTGAGCTGAGAGATCAGCAGGAGCAGGTCAGAGAAGACATGGAGGTATGACCGTTCTCTCGACATCTTAGTCAAAACCATATGTTATACAAGCACACAGATTTAGATAGGAATGCTTGACTGACTCATATTTTATACCAACCGAATTGGATGACCATGGATCAGGATCATCATATAAAACTGTATAAAAATTTTATATATATAATAATATTTATAATCACGATATTATTGCATTAAAAGGAACAATAATCCATCTTACAAGCATACTTTCTGATATCATCATCATCTTTTAAAAAACTATTCTGGTTTTGTCTGGTATCATAGAAACTGGTTTTGTCTGGTATCATATGAAACTTTTTCCATAAAGCTGCTTTGAAACCATATGCATTGTGAAAAGCACTATACAAATAAATGTGAATTGAACTGACTGATTTTTCTTATGCTCTCAAAGACCAAGTGCTTCATCTGTGGTATTGGAAGTGACTACTTTGACTCGACCCCGCATGGCTTTGAGACACATACGATGGAGGAGCACAATTTAGCCAACTATATGTGAGTGTATTTTAAAAATGTTAGTGTACCCGATTGCAGTGAGATGAATAGAATATGATCTCACAGTGAGCCCCTCTGTCTTCTGAACTGTAGGTTCTTCCTGATGTATTTAATCAATAAAGATGAAACGGAGCACACAGGACAGGTCAGTTTTGTTTTTATGCTTATATGATCTTTGTTGTGAAGTGTATATACATGCAGAAACTAACAAAAGTCATAACAGAACTGAGTTTAGTTTAAAATAATAGACATAAAATGGAACATTTTTGGATTTTGAACAGTACTGTAAAATTTCAGTTTTAAATATATTGTTTATGTGATGTTTCTACAGGAGTCATATGTGTGGAAGATGTATCAGGAGAGATGCTGGGATTTCTTCCCTGCTGGTGACTGTTTTAGGAAGCAATATGAGGATCAACTCGGCTAATTCTATACCCTGACAACTGTATGTTTGTGTAGGAGTTCAGGAATTAGGGTGGAACAGATAATTGTAAAAAAGAACCAAAAGAAGGGAACAGAAATTACTGAATGTAGCCTTAAGTATATTCAACACATTAAACTGACCACACAAACCCACTTGCAACACTTAAAGCTTTTGATTCCCCCTTGTTTTTGACTGAATGAGAGAAAAATGAGTGTGTCAGAGTTGTGGAAGAAGGTATTTAAAACTGTATATATACATATTATAACCTTCTCCACGAAAGATATTTTGAATCAGATGAAGCCAAAAAAAACAAAACTACCCCTAAACAAAAACTTCCCTCTCTCTGTCTGTGCCAATATGAATCTAAAAAATCTCAGTGCCTAATATTAAATCTTAACATCTACTACAATGAGAATTTAAGTATGATGATTTTAGTGATAGTCTGTAGCAATCTTTTATGTGTAGATATTAGCTGTCTATAACTAAGTTTAAACACATATAATATAGCTTGTTTTTAGCTCTGTTTATTTATGTATACCACTGAATTATAGCCATATGAGTGATAGCATTCAGCTCTGAGACATAAATAAAACATTTTGACAAAATAAGCCAGACTTTTTACCTGTCGCAAATTCTACCTTACTGTGTGCAAATGTGAGGTGTAAAAAAAACAGTATTTTAGCTTTTATTCCTGATTGAAAAGTAATATAACCCCAAGATTTCTTTCTCCTCTTGATTCAGATTTCAGAGAATTACAATTTTTAACCCTCTGTCCGTGTTTAATGTGTGATTTGTGATCTTGTAAACAATTTTACCTTTATAAAAATGTTACGCCACCTGTTTTTCACTCTGGAGTCTTATAATGAGACGCTATATCCATGCCAAGCATAAACACTTCCATGGTGTTTTGCTAAACAGTGCCGAATTACAAACATAGAGAGGTGGTGATACTTTTTGGGTCAGTCGTTTTAAAACTTTCTAGATATACAAGACAATGTCCTTTTACTCTGATTATGGGAAGGAAGTAATACATTTATATGCACAGGTGCTTCAGTATCATTACCAGTGCAATGTGATTGTTCACATGTGAGACCTTGACCTATGAACTATGCTGTATTGTTCAGATTGCAAGACTGCAAACTTATTGTATCAACTTAAATACATAGATTATATATTTTTGTTGGAGCGTTAAATGATTAAGATGTTATGAACTGTCACAAATAAGCATTTATTATAAACGTTTTGTTGGGGGGGGGGCACAGAATAGGTCAAATAAATAGAAAAGGTGATAAAGGATGCAAACTAGATTAAGTTATAACTTATAGACATAAGAAAGACGATGTGTTTTGCCTTTAGATTTTTATTATTCTTTCTGGCAAAATCCCATACTTTATTTTTCTGTCAAATATAGATGTATGTAGGTGTAGATCTCTGATATTTGTGCATCGGAAGTCTCCAAGCAACTGAAATATGATCAAACAAACTCGCATTGTGCTTACTGCACATTGTACGTGCTGCAGATTGTACGTGCTGCACCTTGTGCGTTCTGCGGACATGTTGTAACAGCACATTGTGAGTGTGTGTTGAGGTCTTTTGGTGTGTATTGCTCTGAGAGCTCACAGAGAGGAGAGATCTGCTCTCTTCTCTTTAGATCTATATGACTGTGTATCAGCCTGAATGCTGTGTTTCAATGCACATTAAACAGATTACAGTATTTTAAAGCACTGCTGTCTGAACTATTTATTTGATGTAGTCATTAAAGTTACTGTGTGCCTTTAAAGTTAGCTTTGTGTTCTTAGTTGCCTGTTAGTTCTCCATTGGTACTTATGTGTTTTTATATGCAGTCTTGTAAATTATTTTTCATATATTTATTGATATTTCAGGTCGTCTTCAAAAATATGATTGCTTGTGGTCACATGAAATTTAATCACAGGTTTATTACTGTTGTGTAAGAAAAACAGCTTTACACTGTGTAAAGTTTAACTAGCTTTTAACCCACTGGTCTCTGTGTCTTAATAACTTTATATGGGCAGAAGGACAATTTGATTCTCGGCAGGTATTTATCTAATACAAATATTGCAATTACAGTGTAGGAACGGCTTATAAAACCTGCCAGGATACACCCATAAATTCTGTTCTCATTCCATGTACTGTTAGGATGCTGGCCTAAATTGCAGGGCCTCAGACAAACCTTCATATCTGTGCTGTCCAGACAACCCATTAAATGCTAAAATTTAAGCTCATGGATACTCAGAAATTGTTTTTTATCTTTCATGTCAATGTGTACTGCTCCAAATGTAATAAAAAAATCAAGCATTTTTCCATGACACACCCTCTGCTAATCAAAAACATATAGCTCACATCCGTCAGTGCACTCTTTGTCTGGAGTAAAGCACATTTATTTCAGATAACAGTTGTAATGTAAACAGCATTCAAGCACAAAGTCTGATATGTGTGGTGACACAGTAGTCCAGCCCTACCATTAGGCCAGTATAAACCCAAGTGTTTGGCTAGGCCCAGGCTCTTTTCCAGCATAATTCTGGAGTGAGGGATCAAACAGCCATCATGACTTTTGTTGCTCCACCAGGTTATCAGCCTATCTACAGCCCGGTGAGTGTGCTAACCATCTCTTTGCATTTACTATTGTCCATCTTTTTTACCTAAGTGTCAGTAAAGGCTAAGTTAGGAATTCTGTGGTCATCACGATCATTTATTGGCTTTTTTGTAGTCCATCCCCTACCTTGGTCCAATCTATGGAGGTCTTAGAGCAGGAATGTCAATCTACATCCAGGGAGTTGTTCTGGATGATGTGACCAGGTTAGTCAAAATGAGACAAAATCCTTTATTTGTTATTCAATGGCCCTACAAATGGAACAATTGTTCTAACATATATTTAATATATAAATGATCTTTATAAGCTGGTATTGCCTGTAGCAACAGGAAATCTATTTTTACCCATCATCAATAAGAATGTATGTTTTAAAATTTGTTAATGGTTCTTTGCAGCACATCAGTAAAGAACCCTCTTTTTTATCAAGAATCATGGTCGCTGTATATATTGACTATGTGGTCCTTTCATATGAAGAATGTTACAATATAAGTCACAAATTTTATCAGTTTCCGCACTGGTTCTGAGATGGTTATTTAACACACTGGAAAATTAAAGCTAAGATACAAACATTCTTCTAAGCCATGACACTGTGAGAGCCATTTGACTCTGTTGTATAGTTATGGATGAATCATTTATAGTTGCTGATAACATGTACCGTTTGGGCAAGAATAAATAATTCAGTGTATTTTCGGGGCGTTGTCTCTTGGTGTTGTATGTGCAGTTACGCCACAGTCTCATTACGAAACACTTATATAACCAGTTGATTGACATTAAGGCAATAACGGGATTAAAATAATTGTGATTTGGACCAGCCTTTCTTAAACCTTCCCAAAAATGATCCTCAAACAGTATATATGTGCATGCTGGTACTTGTTACACATTTGCTCCACATATCTCAGAGAAGGGCAAGGCACTGCTGATCCCAGAGACATTTTCAAAGACAACCATTAGTTGCAATTCCTGATATTAAATAAATAACAGCCATTCAAACACTGTGCTATTGTATCTGATTTTAGATAATAATTGTGTCATTACTGTAATTGCATTGTTACATGGGCGTTGTTTAGTTTGCTGAGTCAGCTTTTGAGTGAGAAATCAGAACACGTTTATTTTAGTGACTAAAATGGGCGTACCGGCATGTTCAGCTGTTTATTTTGATATTACAAAGTTGAACTGATCAATCGGTGAATTCTCCTGCTGTTTCTCCTACTGTTATGCTGAATTGTCCTGCTCTGCCATTAATTGTCTTGCCTTTGGTTTTGCCTTGCAGGTTTCATATAAATCTACAGTGTGGTGAATTCGAAGGTGCTGATATTGCCTTCCACTTTAATCCACGGTTTGATTTCTGGGACAAAGTGGTGTTCAACACTTTCCGAGATGGCGTATGGGAAGGCGAAGAAAAACTTAAAAAAATGCCCTTCAGAAAAGGGCAGAATTTTGAGATGGTCATAGTTATAAACTCTGAGGGCTATCAGGTGTGTTTGTGCCTTTAAGAAAAGTACATATCATTAGCTACACTTTACCAGATACCTTTACTTGTATCTTTCTTACCTAAAGTGGTGCACTTCTACATAAGGTTCAATGGTGTAACCCAGTAGCTTTCTGTCTCTAAAATGTCTAAAGGTCAATGTGAATGGGCAAGAGTTCTACTTTTACCAGCACAGGCTGCCTCTGGAGAGGGTCTGTGCTCTGGAGATCGGTGGAGATGTGTTCATCCAAACTATTAATATCATTGGGGTGAGAATAACGTACAATGAGTGTTTTATATTTGATGAAAATAAACTGACATCACTTACCCTTTAAAGGATAGCTTACACAAAAATAAAATTTCTTTCATTATGTACATCCATGTCATCCCAAAACACTGTGATTTTATTGTTTTAGTTGCACACAGCCAACTGTCCATTACAGCAAGCTAAGTTGTGTGATAAGTCGATATTTTTAGTGATATCAAAACTAAACCAAGCTACTGTTCCTAAAACTGTGATTGTTATATTCCTTAAATGCATTACAGATACATTACAAATAGTTTTAGACTCATATGATACTTGTTAAAACTGTACTTAATTTGCAATATGTATTTGCTGAAAATGCTTATTTAAACAGTCTTTGATCTCCTCTAGGGATATACAGGTGGAATGGGGGTAAGCATATATACACATGCACACATACTCTTAGATTAACTTTTGGTTAATTTTTTAACTTTTGCTTTACTTATTATAAATATACTGCATGTCCCATTCTTGCTTTTACCAGAGTGGTTATCCTGCTGGAATGGGGGTGAGTAATAAATAATACAAATAATAAATAATAATACAAATTAAAAAAAAAAAACATACAAATCATATATACTTAAATCTCATTGTATAAAATTGTCACGCTCTAAATCGTTCAGGGAGGCTATCCTGAAGGAATGGGGGTGAGTGTATGGAAAACTTCTTATATAGCCAAATAAGAAGCCAAAATATATATTCATATTCAGAACTTTCTCGTTGTGTGTATATAAAACAAATAAACTACAGCCTTACTGACTCTGCCCGCTCTGCATCCTCTTTAGGCTGGATATCCATGTGGAGGAATGGGGGTAAGTGGATTCTTTTGCCTCTGCCACTAGTATAGATTTAGCTAGTATATGTTAATAATAAATATGTGACATACAGCAATGATTGGTTATTGATAATTGTGAATTAATAATGTTTCTTCACAATTTTTTAACATTGTTCAGTTTGTGTTTAATTGCAGGGGGGAGACATTGGTTACCCTGGAGAAAATCTACCGGTGAGGCTGATCATATAAGCATATGTTTTGCAAGACATTAAGATATTAGGTTAGTCAATGGCATTTCACATAACAACGGTATTTTTTATTTATTTTAATCATAGGTAATGGGTGTACAACCAGTCTTCAACCCTGTAAGTATGATGTCCTACACTATGTGTCATAAGAAGAGGTGTTACTATGTTTTAATGCAGATCTTGTGTAAATATATTTGTTTATATACACCCAATTAGGTCATTCCATATTCTAATATGATACCAGGAGGCATGTCAGCCAAGAGGACCATTGTCATAAGAGGCATGGTGCCATATGGAGCACAAAGGCACGTCTGCATGCATATACATGTTAAATCGTTTGTCACCAGTTCCAGGTGGTGTATGTTAATTGCTCCTTGTTTTGCTGTAGGTTTGCCATTAATTTCATGGCTGGATTCTCCCGTGACATTGCTTTCCACCTGAACCCCAGAATAAGAGAGGGACTTGTGATCAGAAACAGCAGGATTGGAGGAATCTGGGGACAGGAGGAGATAGAGCTCGGAATCAACCCATTTATGGAGGGGCAGTACTTTGATGTGAGAGAATTATTTACATAGGAAAATACACACTGCAGCTCTAAACAAACCTGTATTACCATATAAGCCAGTCAGAGTATATCACCAATCTGTCTCTCTCGCTTTCTTAGATTTGCATTCGCTGTGGGAACCGAAAATTTAAGGTCTTTGTGAACGGGCAGCATTTGTGTCATTTCCATCACCGGTTTGAGTCCTTTTCTCAGGTGGACATCCTGGAGATTGAGGGAGATGTTCAGCTCTCCTATATCCACTTTTGATCATGAAGCAAATGTAACCACAGTTTTTTGGGTTTCCTTGAAACAATAAACAATCTCTGTTCGTGTGGTTATGATGAAATGCCAATAAATATGAAATATCATTTGTTAAAGAATTGTAAGTACATTAGACAAACTTAAGAATCATGAAAACAGATTGGGCACAAAATATGAGGGTCAAATGCTTATGTTCTCAAACCAAATAAAGGTTTTCAAATTTTGTTTTAAACTGACTTTTCGTTCATCAATGAGGTAATGATAATTGTTTAAAGGTACGTCAGTCCTGTTCATGACAATAAGTAAACTGTGTTATGCATTGCATTCGTCCTGTCTGTGATTTCTGTCTTGTTCATCATTATTGTATAGATTGAGTAATGTGGGAAAATCTAATGAAGCATTTTGACAATGACCTCATGGTTAAGGAGATGATCCCTCAAACAGTGGTGAGTCATCTGAATGTCAGTCTCGCTGTCATGACCTGTGAGAATATCCATCTGATTTACTATTTTGTTTTCTTTTTGGTTATAAAATTGAATGCTTATTATTGAACTAGATGTAATTAATGTAGCTACATGATCAGTCTAGTGGCATACAGAAGCTACATTAATAATTGTTTCATTCTCTCGCCTTCATTGTTCTCCATCTGCAAGTTTTAGCTTGTTAACCACTTAAATACTAAAAACCTCAAATGCATAAGTGTTAATAGGTAAAGTAAGTGAAAAAGCAGGATGGCTTGTCATTATTGTGGTCTGTGCACACAACCACACAGCAAGAGCTGTTTTTTTCTTCACTTCCTGTCTCTGTGTGCACAGTATTGTGTTTGTTGTTGTATCTATGTATGCTGAACTGTTCGCATCAGTGGACCTTTACATTGATTACATTTAGTTTTAATTAAATTAATTTAAAAAATATATATAAAAATTTAAAGCATCTATTAGCAAGTAAAAATGTTTAAAAATGACAGAATGATTTTTGCTGCTTTGTGGTCTGATTGAATAGCACGTAACTGTGGTATAAGTGGTGTTGCTTTGAGCGCTGTCCTGTGGTCAGACTCACTGTATCAAGTCAGATTTACTGTAATACAGTTAAGGTACAGCCATTTTACCTGCTGAATGTCTGTGTATGTGGAGTGCAGTGGCGTTAACAAATACTGTTCAGTTAAAAAGTTGCCCAATAAACGTAGTTTTACTCAAACGCTAGAGGGAGACAAATACCCAGATGGATCGCAAGGACTTAAAATAATAATAATAGTAAAAATAAAACCTTAAATCCTTAAATCGATACTCACCCTAGCAGTAAAAACATACAATTTACATTATCTTAACGAATCAAATAACTAAGCTAGTTTAAAAGATTCCCCGTGATTTATATTGAGGTTCTATTAAAACACAGCAGTTCTGGTAAGTGAAGTAAGATTAAAAAGTCACTTATTAAACTTTATTACACGTATATTAAATATTACAACCATGTGCGTTTATTAAAAGAAACTCATGCTTGTAATTAGGATTGCGACTGAGTTACGTTGTATTTTTGCAATGTGTTTGTATTTGGTTTCAATCTACAATAAGCAACTTTTGTACAAATGCAGGCCTACCTTTTTTATTTTAAAATGACAAAAAAAACTTTTTGAGTAGCGATATGAGTCTGGTCGATCTGTAGTAATGACACATTAAATTAAAAACAGTAGAAGGTGACGTGTGCGTTTTAAAGGAAATCAGAATGAGCACATCAGCATGACCTGACTTGGTCGGTTCTTTACACATATAATTGCCATGTTCTTGGCTTAGAAACCGTGCGTCATAGTTGTTATCTTTGTACATATTCCTTTAACAGACAGATGAGTTAAAGACCTTGGACAGAGCAGCGGGCGTGGCATTTTAAGGGCTGTGTGTGTGTGAGTGATCCGTACGGTATGCAGGATGGGCCAATCCTTCTTCAGCAGAAGCAGTAGCGATCCACACTGCGAGCACAACGCTGAAGTAGCGCACGCTGGGCAAGAATACGTACAAAGAGTTATTTGTTGGACACAAACGGGTTACGGGTTAGACGACAGTCCGATGAAAAATAAGGAGCTCCAAAGTGTTCAGGCGTGCTGGCAGGACAAGCTTAAAGTGGGAAAGTGCGTGGATATAAATCTACATAACACGAAAGCGCGGAACGGAGTGATTTTAAATGACTGTTCTTCCGGTAAGCAACATGTAAGTAAAACCTTGGTACTTTTAAAACGGGAGACGGACTTATCAATCAATGCGAGCTTTGGTTGCGTGTCGGAGTCCCAAAGCGGTGGGAAAGGAGTGCTAGAGCAGAACCATGAGTGTTGCGTCTTGGACATGGAAAGAGTGTCGGAAGGTGGTGCCGTGATCCCAGGCACGGTTCCTAAGAAAAGTGCGTTTCAGTGTCTGAACACCCCGGGCTGTCTTGTGGAGGAGCCCACAAACTCTTGTGTATTTACTTGCTCATCTCCATTTGACAAAGAAATGACCAAAACTTCTGGTGTCACTTCAGCCGCAAGCCACCCGAAAACCTCAATCGCGAGCCGGTGTCGTGGCACGTTTACGCAAGGACAAGACCACTCCAATCCCCTACAACAACACACAATCCCTTTCCCTGGGACTATTCCCAAACTAATAATAACTCATGAGGATTTGGGTCCTGGCCAAGACGGCTCACACAGTTCTCATATCAGTGATTTAACGCTTAGCATGGGCGGATTTTCCCTAGACTTGCATCCCGATGAAGGTTCGCCCTGCTCGGACAGTGGCTGTGGAGGTTCTCCTGCGCCCTCGTTTTTCCACAGGAAGTTATCTAGCTCCTCATCTGCTGGACTGTCCTCTGCCTCCTCGTTTGAGGAATCGGAGGATGATTTCACAGGTAGTGACATAGAGCCATCCAGTCTGTCTCCCAGCATGTGCAACATGTTCGGCAGCCCTGACGAGCTGGCAGGGGTAGGTGTCTTGTTTTCCCATGTAATATCAATGTGCTGGTGCAATACGTTTATTTAATCTCTTTAGGATTTCATTGCTATTATATTATAGATTCATACGTGTTTTTCCATTGTGAATAGATTTATGTCTCGGATAAAGGTTAAGAAAATGCCTCTTCAAAAGCGTTTGTGTATCAACATTATTATGTAGTTATTCACGTTATCCATTGATATCCCATAATTAACACATTGATTAACATGAGTTCTATATACGTTGTGTATTTAATTACAGTGCAGCTTTTGTTCAAGCGTGAATATAGAAGTTGTTGAGCACAGAGTCACAGTAAAACAGTGTCCAGACCAGACACACAGAACGGTGTATTTTGTTAAAAATGGGTGTATTTTGCTTTTTATGTGTACAAATGGTTCATAAAATCTTTACGGAACAAAGCATTGTGCTGTTAAAGTGGCAAATCTGCAACACATTAGCAAATGCCTCTGTAAATCAAAACCTCTGCAATATCCTGGAACTTGTTTGACCTTTTAAAAGAATGATAAATAAATAGTAGTTTCTTCTTTCTGACAAAGAGCTTTCAGTTTGAAAAACATTAATACAGTTTCAGATTTATATTGCTGGAATTTGTTGGCCTTTGGAACAGTTGACGGGTGGAGACTCATGGGAAAGGTTTTGTGGAAAGTTGTTAACAAACCCAGAGAAGTGAAAAAGAAGAAAGTGAGTAATATTAACCTTATGTAGGCTAAGTGTTCATATTCTGAAACTTAGGGCTCAGAATACACAACTTCTGTAGCATATTTTCCAAATGTCACTGGTTATTTGATATAATAATATGATTTGATACACTGTCCCAGACACTCATAGTTGATAAATGGAAGAGTCAGACCCTTGTGACCAGACATTTCAGCTGGGAAAATCCCAAATTTCCAGGCAGTTTTTGTATCTTACATTTAGACAACATGTTCAGCCAAGTCTTGATAGTTAATTCATTTGAAACTGGATTGTTTTCTGTTACGTGTTTTGGAACAGTAAAACTACGAGTGACTTCATATCTCTAATGAAAGACGGTTGTTTTTGTTTACCTATCTAAATAGAAACTCATACAGACAGACTGACCTAGTAAGTCAGAGCACTGAGTCAGCCGTATCAATGAATCTCCACTGTTACTCTATTGGTTATGCCAAAATAATGAGCTCAATTTCCAGCAAACCCACATACCGATAAACTGTTTATCTTGGCCTTACTATAAGTTGATCTTTAAGTTGATTTTTATAGTTCTTATAAACAGGACCATGATCAGACTTGGCAAAACAACAGGGCTGATACCTCAACATTAAGACACACTGTCTTTTTAACAGCAGATATGTGCTGATTTTCCATTGCTCAATGTCTCATGATCCAAATGAATAAACTGTAGTTTCAGCCATTGGTGAATCAGGATGAATCAGTCTGGAGAGAATGATTGTCAGGAAATCAGCTGGCTGAAGTGTTTCAAAACTCTCTAGGTTATCTAGGCCTTTTTGGGTTGTCTTTATTTTGTTATTCTTCAAACATTCATATCTTTACCTATCTTACTGGAAAACCTGATCCTGGTCAATTCTTGTCGGTCCTGACATTCTGTAGTTAAACTTTTTTGTAATATCCACCAAACTGTGTAATTGAGAGGCAAAATGATTTCATACATAGGAGTGCTAGTTTTATGGC
>JAZGTJ010000490.1:25021-103910 GCA_036877575.1 Botia almorhae
CCCCCCTTTATTCCTTTGCTCTCTCTCTTTAATTTAAAATAATTAAATGAGCATGGAAAATTAATTTGAGTCGAAATTATATTTGGTAAGCAGTCATGGAAGAAAAAAGATACAGCTGGTCATCACCCTGTATAAAACCTCAACTTTGTGTTTATTTAATGATAATTACCAAAGTGACATTAGAACCAGTAAATGAACACGAGATATAGATTGAATTTGCCCAGGTTGCCTGTGGCAGTGTTTCAGAATATTTTCTGCATGAATGAATGACCAAACATAACCCTTTCATATCAGCTGCTGACTTCCACAACCTATGCACACATACGCACACTCTGATGCCATCTCTCAAAGCCGCTACAGAGATTGTGTCATGGAAAATTGAGTTGTGGGCGGTTCCTTTGTCCCTAAGTAACCATGAAGCCATATATGGTAGTGCTTCTCATTTCTGTCTTTTCATCTCTTTCTTAATCTATGTTGCTTACTTCAGCGATTATATCCCAGATAATTGTTTTGTTTAGCTATGCTTACAGCTATATGCGTGCATAGACAACTTTGCCAGTTTGAAATGTTTGATGGTTTCATAGTCAAATACAGAACAAATTGTACATCACAGCTCTGAGGGAGGAATTTAAATTTGGGATTTCACTGTCACAAGCAAGCTTTTATTTCACCACCTCTTAGATAAAACAAAAAATAACATTCTATAACAATTTATAAACAAAACCAGCTCTCTACTTCCTGCACTCTTTGATGGGCCTATGTTCTCTGTTCTCTGAAGCAGCTGGACAGGTTTATCCCCTTTATTATGAAAATTAGTTTCTGTGCTTCTGGAGTTTCTTAGAGAGAGAGAGAGAGAGAGAGCAAAACAAACATCACAGTTTCAAATTGACCAACATGCCCTTAGAACACACTAGGAATTACACATACCTGGTATGAACGTCAGTAACACAGGAAACTAGCTGTGAACGACCTGAGAGACATGGCATGAAAAGCTTTTTACACAATTAAGAAAAATATCAAACTTCCCAATTGAAATCTGGCTAAAAATAGTCAGTTATAGACCCAATCACACTATGGATGGGAGGTCTAGGGTCCACTCACAAACAAAAAGTACAGCAAATGGGACAAACATCCAATAGAAACTCTGCAGGCAGAGTTCTGTAAAAATATTCTTTGCATTAAGCGAAAAAAAAAAAACTCGAACAATGCCTGAAGAGCAGAATTAGGACAGCATGTCCTAATTATACACAAATTAAGGAATTATTTCCCCAATTCACAAACCACCACAAAGCCTTTAACCAGATACAACAGAAGGACAAACTGCCATGCATTCTGAGAGAAACCTCAACCAGCTCAGACTTGCTGTGAAGATCTGCCATGACAAAAGGATAAGCAGTAGAACAGAACCACGACTGGAAGCAAAACAACAGCACAACATACATAAACTCATATGACAGGATCCTGTCTTTCTCCTGTCTTTTTGTAAGATGTTTTTTATTAGTACTTTTAGTTTACTGTTTATACAGATATAGAAATTATATATACTGTATACTTTTATTTCATGTATATTTATGCTAAAACGTGTAATATTTCTATGGCAATGTAAAGACACTTTTTACCATGCCAGTAAAGCTACTTATTTTAAGAGAAAGAGAGAACAATACAAGAGGGTGGGAAGAAGTGGAAAATGTATGGCTACAGTGAGGGTGGAGGTGGGTAGTGGGGGTGGGTGGGGGTTTTACACCATATTAAAGTGAAACATTTAAAAAAAAGCTTATTTTATTCATTACAGTTATTAGATTACAGTAAACATCACTTTTACTATTAATCATACTTTCTGTCAGAGATTTTTCTTAGGGAATGAAACTTTGATGCAAGACTCCTCCTATAATTGACTGACACCTCAACGCCTGTGTGCTATTGCTTTTCTCAGTCATTAGACATACAATGCATTTTACTGGTGAGCTATATAACAAGTGAATGAATCACACACACTTATATTGATTGACGCTCTTTTGAAACGACTGTTCTAGCAACCACATAGCAACGTTCCACAACATGACGTGATTTTAACTATAACATGCACATGCATTACAAGTGTGCATGAGTGCGTAGAAAGGAAGAGTTAAATGTGATCAGAACGAGTGTATGGGGTTATATATGGTTAGGTGATTATAAGGTAACTTTCCTACACTCTCTGATAGCTAATGAAGACAGTGCTGTTAGTGGATTAGAGTGGGGGAGAGTAGATAAGACTTGTGTGGGAGGATATCTGAGACAGAAGGAGAGAGTATTAACTGATGAGTGTGGAGATTTTGAGACAGGCTGCAGAAATTCGTATGAGTGAGAGACCTGGATTTAACAGAGGAGAGAAAGTGATGTCGGCTGTAAGTTAAGCAGTGCTGCATGTTGTGTGATGTGAGCATGTTCTACTCAGTGTGCTTTCCGGATGCGTGTGTGGTTTCAGGGCAGCGCTGGAGTCGTGGGGCTCTGCATGCGTGTGAAGTGTGTTTTTAAGGAGTACATGTCTGATTTTGCATAATTTCTCTGTGTGTTTTTGGCAGTGAAGTTCTGCCTGCTGCTGCTTGTCAGAAAACAGACATGCGCAGATCACATATAAACACACTGTGGGTGTGAAGTGATATAAGAATTTGGCAACAAGTCTGTGTGGAATTTTACCTACAAGTGCATGCTCTTCAGTTCTACAGTGTGGATCTTCTGTGGTCAGATATGCACTAAAACTTACCATGAGCAGGAGTAACGTGACACATGAGTCGGGTTCACACACTGGTACTTCCCGTGTGTGTTTGTGTGTGTGTGTGTGTGTGTGTGTGTGTGTCCTTGAGATAGGTCAAATGTGAGAACAGCTGCTCTGTTTGTCCAGGGTGGGTGTGACCCTTGACCCATAGGTGGCTCTCGTCCCACAGGGCTTGGTCGTTATCACCATGACAACAGTTAATATTGAAGTATTATCAGGACAGGGGCCACAACCGTAAATGGTTTGCAATTATAATTGAATCATTAAATATTATATAAGCATGGAACACTTATCAATTAGATTTTTCATTAAAGATAAAACTGAAAATGTTTCTGTGTGTGCCTTCTGAGCTTATGGTGAACACGATACAAGCCGTAAGGTGAGAAACAAACAAACAAAGGAGAGGACTGTGTAAAGTCATCTGTCACCTTGGGCAATAGTTTCCCAGGGTGAGATTGAATTACATCTGTGTGTTTAGAGTGAGCTGTGGATGAGTAAGAGCAGATGTTCAGAGGTGTGTGCGAATGGGGCCTGGAGTAGATGAAGGGAACGATTGATTGTAAGAGAAGATAAAAGGAGTCCACTGAATTGCCCTTTTGCTCTTACACTGTGAAAATAATTCTGTTTTGACTGATTTTATTGCAACTTTTATTGACAGTAAATAAATGAGGGGCAAAGGTTTATTGAAAAATTGGGATTGCTGAATTTTTAGCCGTGAAGGTTGTACTGTTTCTGAAATTTGCATGAGACTTTTTTACTTGCACCTGAATAGCCAAGCTCTTGATAACCCAGAACATTCTGTGTGCAACAGTAAAAGCAATGAAATCTGACTTTTAGTACAGAGGAATTCATGTGGTCAGGTCAGTGTGATAATTTGCTCAGTTTATACATGCTGTTTGCATGTAAATATGCTTGTCAGGTCATTATGCTGAACATGTGCTTTCCAGGCAAGGTTTATTTGGTTATTTCCGTATTACTGTCAAAACAAATGTAAAAAGAAAAAAATCTAAAGAATTATGACCGGGAATGAAAGAACAGCAAGGCTTTTAGCTTGTACAAGTAGTGACGTACGTGAAGGGGAAAATTCCGAAGATTGTTGACACACTGGGCCAAAAAACGAAACCAAAAACTGAAAATGTGTATTTTAAATTAGCTTTTGCAAAAATGGCATTTTGGCTGAACTTTATGATGGCCAAAATGTCAATGTATTCACTGTTAATTTTTAATCCCTAAAAGTGAATTTGCAAGTTTTAGAGATATTTATCATGAGATTGTTTATATAGTGCTCATAGTGTTGTCATTTCCCACATTTCTACATTTGATCAATCAGAGGCTTCTAATCAGTAGCTTGTACTATATGTGCGTCACAGTTCCTGTGATGACCTTGTGTACTTGATAAAGTCCTCAGACACTTTAATTCCCATGCTTGCAAAAAAATACTTGTTTTAGGTGTTTCAAGTCTGTCTGGACAGTAAATGTTTAATTTAGAGGAACATCTCTATCTCAACACTATTTTGTACAGTTTTCAGTATTTACGGCTTATAGTCTAAACTAAAGAGTATTTAGTCTTTTAATACAAATCAAGTGTACAGCTCTGATCTGAACATACGTATTTTCTTTCATTTCAGACCAAGTCTTGGAGGAAGTTGAAAACCATGGTGCACTGCTCACCATTTGTGGTATCATTTAAGAAACGATACCCCTGGGTTCAGCTCGCTGGCCATGCAGGTATTAACGTGTCCCATAATTCCACATGCTGTACACTAACAGAACACCATCCATTTCAATGGACCGATAAAATTAACACTTTCCTGTCTGTGCATGCAGGTAATTTCCAGGCAGGCGAGTATGGTAAACTGTTAAAGAAGTATTGTGAATGTGAGCATCAGTGCCTTCAACAGCTGATGAATGACAAACTCAGGCCGTTTGTACCTGGTTACTACGGTGTGGTGCAGCAGAATGACCAGGATTACAACCTGATGGATGATCTGCTGGCCGAATTCGACTCGCCCTCAATCATGGACATCAAGATGGGAAGCAGGTGAGAGAGCTTAGAACAGAATTACATTAAACAGTTCAGTTAAATCAAGGTCAGAGTACGATTAAAAAGCCACACTTAATGTAAGTTGAGCCTTATCGACCACTACGCTTTCTTCAGTGACACAAACATAGAGATGCTTATCTCTGACTTAACCTTGCTTTAACAGTCTGTATTGGAAAAAGTACCCCTATCTGCATGATCAGGTAGCAGGAAGGGTGACTGATATGTACGAGCTGTGAGTGATCATTTGGATGACCGGTCTGTTTCCTTTACCACAGGACGTACCTGGAGGAAGAGCTGTTGAAGGCCCGCGAGCGTCCTCGTCTGAGGAAGGACATGTATGACAAGATGGTGGCCGTGGACCCAGCGGCTCCCAGTGCAGAGGAGAGAGCCCAGCAGGCCGTCCTCAAGCCCCGCTACATGCAGTGGAGAGAAACCCTGAGCTCCACCGCCACGCTTGGCTTCCGCATTGAGGGCATCAAGGTGGAATCATTGGAATCATGTCTTTACAAAATGAAAAGATAGATTTTTTTTTTACTGTACATTTTAATCTATATGGAACATTAGCAGTTATCTGTGAGTGGTTACCTGTGAATAGCAATATAGTCTTTTGTGAAACATGCAAATATTTCTGCACAAGAATAAATAAATGATGACTAAAATAAATGTTGTGGTGACTGTGGCACAAATGGAACGTTGCTGTTTGTAGGTCATTTGAATTTGACTATCATTGGTCACCTGCAAACCCTCAGGTCACACTTTACAATAATGTTCTGTACATTTAACATTAGTTAATGCATTATGTGTTGTAGAACAACACTGGGAAAAAAATATAAAAGCATATAGAAATGAACATGATGAATGATTGTTAATTCATGCTAACACGTAATGTCTTAATGTTCATATTAACATTATCTGTTCTCTCTGTTTAGAAGGCCGACGGTACCTGCAACACTAGCTTCAAAAAAACCAAGCATAAGGAGCAGGTGATGAAGGCCTTGAATGACTTTGTGGATGGCAATACACAGTTCCTGGTGAGTTTTTGGAGTCTATGTAGATTTGTTGTGTGGAGAAATTAATAGCACATATCTATTCTACATATGCATGTTGCAGGATGGATAGTTTGGTAGGTTATACACAGACTCTCATTATTTTCATATTGTGTGTTTAGAGGAGTTACCTGCAGAGACTGCGGGAATTATGCAACATTTTGGAAACATCAGACTTTTTCAGGACACACGAGGTGAGGAGTATCTCCAGCTTTACATCACTTTCTGTATATACAGGAAATTCTGTGTATCGTAAAGTTACGTTTCTCTAGTACCAAAACATTAAGCTAAAAAAAATAAATAAAAGGAATCCCTGTCTGTCTCCAGGTGGTTGGGAGTTCTTTGCTTTTTGTGCATGATGCTTCAGGCCTGGCCCGAGTCTGGATGATTGACTTTGGTAAGACAGTCCCACTGCCACCATCTCAAACCCTGGACCACCGCACACCCTGGGTCGAGGGGAACCGGGAGGATGGGTACCTGTGGGGTCTGGACAACCTGATTCAGATCTTTGGTGACATGCTGCAGGATGTTGAATCCCCTCTACCCTGATGGATACACAGAATCAGCTTCAACCCTGAGGATCATGTGGAGGAACACGTTGAATGAGGAATCGCTCGCCTTATATGGCCTTGCTTTTTTCCTCTGTGCCGTGAAAAAAAATTGAGGAGAACAAATCTCAAATGGGTGAAAAACTAGAGTTTCTTGCCTGGTCTTTGGAATTCAGTGGTCAGCAGATTCATTGCTCTCCTATACATGTGGATGGTCCACAACAGCCAAAACACACTGATAATGAACAAGAGCTATAGACTGTGAAGTTACCAGATGAGAAATGACTATAGGACGTGTGTGGTGTTTTTTTTAAAGGGTGCACAGTCATGTTTGTTCTTTTAAGAATATTTGCAAAGTTCCTTTTTTCTTTTTTTACCTAAAGATATGTTAATAACACTATCACACTGGAAATGTGCACTGCTCAGTTTATTTTTCTTGTAAATTTCTGTTTGAGTTTCCATGGTTATGTAAATGATACCTATTTAATTATATTGAAACTGTTTTTTTATAAACTTTATATGCTTATATTTTTTGTTTTTATAAGAGTTTAGCTTTAGATTCAGTTTCACTTTATTTCCATAATCCCGGTCATATCTGTCTTATTGTCATAGATCTGACAGGAAGTGAGTCATGGAAACAGTTTTCACCTATAGTGTGTTAGCAGTGCAGTCTATTGTATATAGGTGTCGAAACAGCAGCAGTTAAAATCTAATTGGCTGTGTCGGAAGTAATATAATAGCCTTGTTTTTCAGAAATATTTTGCATTAACACTAAATGGTTTGCCCATGACGACGAGAATGAGGATTATCAGGGGACCAAGATCATATTTCATTTATTTAGTGACCAGATAACACAGTGTTAGCATTCCCGAATCTATAGCCACAGTTACAACGATGTATAATGTGCTAACAACCATGACTGATAGATACACATATATATGTATATTATTCGGATTTTTAGGTGACCTATCAGTGACCTGAATGCAGTGTTAACTGTGTGTACTTTTAGTCCTATGGTTTAGTTTCTAGGTTAACAAATGCATGCAAGTTCAGAATAATTGGGCTGAGAAGCCTCTTTATCTGCAATGCCAACCATTAATTGGCATATTTTTTCTCATATGATGACCTCCAACCTCATATCATAGCAGGCTTTCTTTAAGTTTCGTCATTGCATATCAGAAATATTAGGTTTTGAAACTGGGACAGGCTGATTTTTGAAACTGGTTAATGTGGTGGAAAATTGTTGATAAGCAGTTGGTAAGTGTTGTGACTATTGATGTCATGTATGATACTTCTCAAATTAGGTGCTGTGGTCAGTTTTTCCGTCAACATTTCCTGTTTGCTTCAGGCCACAAGCTGTAATTCTAAATATATTTGATTTAGAAAATAAACGCCATAACCATGTTATTAAATTCAACTCGCCTGGTCAGTTTGACTTATGTTTACCATGCATGATGTTCTGTATTTTTTTAAAGTTCTTTAGACTTGACCAGGCCTGCTCACCTCTGTTGGTTTGTCTGTCAACATTCCAACACAGCATTCCATCTCTCAGTATTTTCCAGTCCGACTATGGAAACAACAGTCACCTGACATTCCTATTGAGACCAATTGTCTTGCTTACAAATTATAAGTATTGTTCATGTAGCTTTTTATAGTGCATGCGTTAGTTATATGGGAAAGAGAACTGGATAGTGCAGTGCTTTTGTGGCTTGTGTTGGCCAATTTAGTACACAAATGCTTAAGACAAAAGTTTAATTGCAATAAGGACATGCTTCTGTGCTCATGTGTCCTTTTTTGTCTGTTGTCTTGAAATCCAATCCAATAAACTGGAACTGTTATTCTTTATTATGTTTATGATCTTTTCTTTTTGATACACCATTACTTGAAGACGATAATTGCTGATACATAGCAGGATGGATTGTATGTCAAATATACAGCATAACACAATAGAGAATTATTTGCAAGTGATGTGATCTAAACAAATAGGTAATATTTGGATTGCAAGGACACAGCTGACTGACTTAGTTACTGTAAATGTTTCAGTCCTGGCAAGTGAAGTTTCCTGTGTTGTAATTTCCTGTTCAGAAAAGCTCTTTCTCAAATTGCACAGCGTAAATAGTAACTTTGGGATTACATCATAAAAGCGAAACATTTTGTTCTATTATCAATAAATGACATATGGGGTTGAGTAAGTGATGTTAAGTAACATCATTTGGTTTGTTCTGAACTAAATGTTCTTAAATAAAGCTTCATGTCAACAAAACAAAAATGGAG
Organism: Botia almorhae; assembly: GCA_036877575.1. Lineage (NCBI taxonomy): Eukaryota > Metazoa > Chordata > Actinopteri > Cypriniformes > Botiidae > Botia > Botia almorhae. The sequence continues at coordinate 33,692 of JAZGTJ010000490.1, forward strand.
AGGTCATTTTATTTTTTTTAACTTTTTAACCAACCTTTACATATAAGACTTGTTTGACTTTCCCCTAAAATCAGAACATGTATAACAGAAAACAAACACAGACCAGCACTCTATACAGCAATAAGGCAAGACTGCAGATTCTGTGTGGTCTTAGTATGAACACATAAATATATAACACATAAAATTGCACCATTCCACATTCAATTTTAAAAACGTAATATTATTTCCATTAGGATTTCCTTATTACATTTTCCTTTGGTCTTGTTACAAACATCTATGAGGACACCTAATGGATAAATACGGAAATGCAGGCGTACGAATCCACTGGCGAGCAAGTCCACAGTCTTTGGTGTCGTTTGGGTGTGAAGCAGCACCACTTGTCTTGCTAGTCCTTCCTGCACCCCACCAGGAGGAAGCACATAATGTGTCCCATCACTAGCCCTCTGAGGGTCCATCTCTTTGAGCTGTGCATTGCCCTGTGTTACTGTCCCAAACTTCCACAGCTGGTTACGTAGACTCATCACCTGTTTAGCAAGAACATACACTTCCTCAGTTCCACCAATCAGCCAAAAAGTCACAGAAGTCCCATTCTAGGACAGATGCAGCCAGAGAAGAGTGATGTCAGGGGGGAAATAATACACCTAAATAAAGATAGATATCGTGTCAGTAGACAAACACGCTTACATTTAAGAAATGTCTTATATTTAAAATATAATTTTGTTTGTAACCCTCAACTTGTTGAGTTCATTTATTTGTTAATTTGTCCTACCAGAGACAACCACCCAGTGTCATAGTGGTTAGCACATTGTGTAGAGCAGTGGTTCTTATACAGAAAACATATCTGAATCTGACACTTCCTAATCCCAATCCCCCATCTTTCTCTCATTATTTTCTACCCGTGTTAAGATGGCAAAATGACATCAATAAAGCAAGTTCGATTCAGAAAATGAAAATCATAAAAAATTGTGAAAAAAATCTAAAAAATCTACATGAACAATCGAAAATAAATGCAGCAAAGATACGGTATGAGAACGGGCTGCCCGGCAGAGAGATGTTTCAGAATGACAGCAGTGGTATCTCCTATCATGCCCCCTGATAACCTCTGAACTCTGCACCCACACACTTCCTCTGCCAGATTGGCCATGTCACTATCCAATTCAAGAAGCATGAAAATAACAACCCATTAGCAATGGAAAGATATTAAGTATTCTAAAAACATTGAGATTATTGCCAAAGACACTTCTACATGCAAAAGTAGCAATGCAAAATAACATTAAACTACTGGGACAATTTGTGTTGTCCAGTTACATATCAAATTTGTTATTAACCAATAACCAGAAAACATTTCTCCTTGTGCAGCGTAGCCCTTGTCTTTTGCATTCTGAACCACTGTCTCCATGGATACGATCTCGGGAGGCTGCAGTAAATGAGATGCCATCCACAAGGCCACATCTTCAGTCACACAGAAGAGCAATAAAATGTCATTACAGACATCATTAGTCAAACAATAGCCAGGCAGAAAGAGCAAAAGGGATATGTTTGGTTTAACATGGCTACAATGAACTGAACTGATAAATGGTACTGAATTGGACACTGGATCTAAAGATCTATGATCTAATGATAACCTACTGGGGACCATCTTGAATGAATGAGGGCACACACTTATTGATCAGCCATCACTGTACATCCTTCCCGAAGCTTAAAGGAGAAATTGTGTGATGAAACCATGGCTGCATGTAAAGATTTAATGAGAGGACTGATGCCTATGCCATTTAATTAACACGTCTCTTACCTGCTTTTTCTTTGTCCTATAATTACCTTTGCATCTTCACGGTCTCCCTCCACGGAAGCCTCTCCCTCAACAATGGCCTGATAAAGTTTCTTCTTGCTGGACACTGAGCGAGCTGATGACAGGTGTGGAGGGAGTGGGGGTGGTGGAGGCACTGCAAGGTTCTCAGCTGACATACTGCTCCAAAATACATTCACACTATGGATTATATAATAAAGGTGAAAAAGAAATTACTTTAATTGACATATGTGAACACAACAGTGTTTTAAATTACATTACATGGTGCCATGAACATGCTTGTCACGATTGTCAAAAACCGTATTATAATGTAGCAATTCATAATAACAATAATAATAATATAATAACTGTATGAAATGACACAAACTCTTATTTCTCTGTTTTCCAGTACATTACTGAGATCTTTACTTTACCGGTGTGTTTAGTGAATACCTAATAAGGACATACACGGTCGAGAGAGTCTATCAAAATAAATAAATGCCCAGGTCAAACACATTTATATTGTTGTTTTGCTTATATGTTTCTTCTGAAAACATGATTTATATTTTTTCAACCCGAACAGAATAAAGTGCAACGCATTGAATATGGCCCGCCCTTATCCACAGCAGTACCGAATCACACGCTGTTAGCCACCGGATATTCTTACCAGACCACCAATCAGCTGGTTCGCTAGAAGGCCCTCTCTCCAATCAAATCTTAAACTTTCAGACAGGCGGGATTTTAGGGCGGAAGGTATGCTCTGTATATTACTTCGTATGCTTTCGTTCAAGTGTGTGGTCGGTTTGTGCTAGTTGAATGTAAGTTTTTCTTTCAGATTACGTTTTTTTTGTAAAAGGGAGTATTACGATACGTGTTTTTTACGTTAGAGAAATTGTGTATTGTTTTCTTGTTATTTAAATTTGGCACGGCTTTTAAAAAGCGAACTCAATCGCTTAGTGCAATGAGGCAGATAAGTCGTTTGTAGTTTCACTGTATGATTTAATTTAAAGATAAATATCTTTATAAATATCCATCTTAACTTTTGAGTTAAGATGGGTCGGCTTGCAGCTAATGCTCCTACTAAGATTTTTGGTGAAGTTAGATGGGCCATTCACCAGAGATTCGAGAATAGCTCGATATCATTTATTTCAGTTTGCTAAATCTTTGTTGATCTTTCGTTCCCTGTAGAAAATCTCATTTTATTTAATCTCTAATATCTCTATTCCAGAATCATGGCTGGCCAGGAGATGCGATTAAACCATACTATCTACATCAATAACTTGAATGAGAAGATCAAAAAAGATGGTATGGGTGGTCTTTCAAAATAAGAATTTAGTCTTGTTTCCGATTCACACCCATTGTTCATGATCTAATCAAGTTGTCTTTGTCTCTTTGACCTCTTTTATTAGAACTGAAGAAGTCACTATATGCTATATTCTCTCAGTTTGGACAAATCCTGGACATCCTCGTTTCCCGTACCCTAAAAATGAGGGGTCAGGCCTTTGTGATCTTTAAGGAGATAAACAGTGCATCCAATGCACTCCGATCTATGCAGGGCTTCCCATTTTACGACAAACCTATGGTATGACCTGTGATGTTGATATTTATAAAGGGTATCTAGCTAATTAAGCAGTTTGTGGTCATCAAACTTAAGCAAAGAACTGTGCTAAATTGCTTCTGTAATTTTTCCATTTACTTCAGCGTATTCAGTATACAAAGCAGGACTCTGATATTATTGCGAAGATGAAGGGTACGTATGTGGAGCGAGATCGTAAGAAGGAGAAGAAAAAGCCCAAAGGACCTGATACAGCTTCTGGGAAAAAGAATACATCCACTGCCATGGCTGGAGTGCCTGCAGCTATGCCGGTCAGTATATTCGGGAAGGGATGTGCTGGTTCCACTATGGCCCGTTTCAAAGCATTCATTGCCTTTGATTTGAAGAGTTCATGAGAGTTTTAACACAGTTTAGTATCCCTTGTCAACTGTGAAATGTTAACCAGGTGTCATGGACATGGAGTGTCTTGTTGAAATGTTTTTGTCTTTACAGGGAATGCCACCCATGAGCCAAGCCCCTCGCATGATGTCAATGCCTGGTCAACCTCCCTACATGCCTCCCCCTGGTATGATGCCACCACCTGGCATGGCACCCGGTCAAATGCCTCCAGGTGCCATGCCACCAGGCCAGATGATTCCTGGGCAGATGGCACAACAGGTTTGTGTTCAGTTAAGAATACAAGTGCTGTATGTGTTTAATTTTATATTTTACAAATTAATGATTTTTTTTGTCTTTAGGTATCAGAAAACCCTCCCAACCACATCTTGTTTCTCACCAATCTGCCAGAGGAGACCAACGAACTTATGCTGTCCATGCTTTTCAACCAGTGAGTAATATCATGCTATGATCGTTAACCTAGTTTCCTGTTTAAAGCTGTGAGTTTTGAACTTTGCTCTGTGATATGTTTGTGACTTTAGACATGTCCATGTTGGTCACAAGTCAAAACCTATTTGGTAATAGTTCTCTTTAGAGTAGGGGGTTAACTTCACTAACCATGTTGCATGAGTTACTTTCATTTAAATATTTCATTGAAATGTGGATTTCCAAGAAAAGCTCTTCTATACAGTACAGTAGCAAGTTTTATAGGAAAATGACATTTATGCTATATACCAATTTGTAAAAGGCAGAAGAAAAGTGTTAAACTTCTGAATGTCATTTAAGTCTATAATTTAGTCTAGTTTTATTTTTCTTGATAATTGAGTATAGCTGCTGTGATTCCAAGTTATCTTGAAGTTGACCTCTTAATTAGGATCTCTCTCTCTTCTCACAGGTTCCCTGGGTTCAAAGAAGTTCGTCTTGTCCCTGGTCGCCACGACATCGCCTTTGTGGAGTTTGATAATGAGGTGCAGGCTGGTGCAGCCAGAGAAGCTTTGCAAGGCTTTAAGATCACACAGAACAATGCAATGAAAATCTCCTTCGCAAAGAAATAACCTTTGTGTGCACGCACACACACGCATGCAGATTCTATGACAAATGGCAGTTAAGTTACATATGGGCCTGTGTTTATAAGTCACTTCCACTCTGTCCACTGAGAATAGTTCACCATTTTCAATATTTAATCTGGAAGACCACAGACCATTCCTAAAGTCAAAAGATGGTTAATTTGCTTTTTATTTGACATGACATGCTTTGCCACAGTTGTTTGTATTGGACAATACAAGGTAAGGAGTAAGTGAAAGGTTAGTTTTTTGTTTTTTTTCCCCCAATCTTCGCATCTTTTTGTTACTTTTGTCTCTTATCTGAAAGGAGGAATCTTTGGTGAGTTTGTAGGTATGTGTTTTTGTTTTTTACTCCAGCTGTGTCTTCTAAAGCATTGCACCCAGAGTCTGGTCCCCAGACATTTTACCTGGAGCTTTCTTTTAATTAAATGACACTTTGTTTTACACATCGCATTCTGACTGTTCATTGCAGGGTACTAAAGTTGTTGGTGAAAGTTATAACGTGCATAGTCACAAAACTGATTCTAAATTCCCCTCAAACCATCACCACATATGCTAAACTAATGAGCCAAGTTGATGGCAAGTGCACACATTGTGCTCAGTTGAGACCAATATCTTATAACTAATGAAAAATTAACACTGGGCATCGTTCCTATAATCTTTTTAAGGAGTCTTGTATGCGAGCACTGCACTTTGTCCTGAAACGGTACATGATCATTTCCTCATATCTTTACAACATGCTTCATGTTATAGCTGTAATGATTTTGTAATGATTTTCATGACAGTTCATGAAGATGTCAGCCAGGAGCTTGTGACTGCGGTAATGAGTGCCAGTCCCTTTTACTTGTGGTTGTCCTTGTATGTCTTTCCTGTAGCTCAGTGGTTAGAGCATGGCGCTAACAACACCAAGGTCATGGGTTCGATCCCAGGGATTGCACATACTTAAAATCAATGTATAGTATAAGGAAATGTAAGTCGCTTTGGATAAAAGCGTCTGCCAAATGCATAAATGAAATGAAATAAAATAAATGAAATGAAATGAAATGTCACTCATCTTTTGGAAGTAGAAGCCAGCTTGTTTAGGAGATGATCTGTTTCACATCTCTGTGACGGTCTACATCCAAATTGGCCTACGTCATTTTATGATGTTCAAACTGATGGCTTGAATTTGCATTTCTAAACCACACATCAAATAAATTCAAAACATTAAGTAATGCCTGAAAAAAAAATGAACGCAGATGGAATTATTTATGGATGTTTTGTGGCTGTTTTGTAATGCTTTTGCAAACTTCCTGAAAGCAGTTTGTAAAGCAGTGTTTCTGATGTGTCTTTAATCTCAAGTAGTGAGTGATTGCGGTTGATGGTCAATGAACCTTGTGGTTTTTCACTATTGAAAGAGATCATTTACTCTTCGAGTTGGTTTTAGGAATTCTGGAGATATTTAATAAGGCATGCCTTAACATCCATTGTGTTGTGACCTAAATGACAAGGTCTTTTTTATTCTTTATACAAACTTGCATTCCTCTGCGGTTTTCCCAAGTCTCTGCACACTGCTGTTTTGCCTTGAGAAAAACCTGACCTTAACTGCTGGTGGGTGGGTGTGTTTCGCGCAACTGGCGTCATGCCTAGCAGATTGTTGTTCACCAACACTACCCCCTTTGAGCCACAGAACAGACACACATCTCTTCCCAGCAAAGTGTGGGACCCAGCTGTCCTCACACAAATCATATGACCAACGTCAGGTTCTGGGAAAATAACGTATGTACATTGTGTTATCACTCTGTCCTGTTTTAATTCCGAATCCTAAAACCAGACTTATTTGGGTTTAAGATGTGGAGACTACAAATAATCAAACCCAAAAAGACTGTAATGATTTTTATGACTATAATCATATCAGCAAATAAACCTAAAAAGTATTTATTTGGCACAAGAAGAGAGACAAGCTCGTTTTTCCAGCGCTCATATTAAAGATTTCAGGTTCAATGGAATTTAGGATAAATAAACAACATTTGTTGCATAATGTTGAATTACTGCAATATATGTAAGAAACTCAGTGTATGGGGCCAGTCACTCAAAAATATAGCCAGATAAGATCAGCAAGTGATTTTTATTAAACTACAATCATGTTAATGCATTTAATATTTATATATTGTCTGTTTTACCATTTTTGTATTGGTCCTGTTCACCTCTATTCTAAGCACCGCGTTGTTCAAACTATGTCCGGTAGATGGCACCAGATCTTCAAGCTAAAGCAGTACTGTTGGTTAAGCACAGGTGTAAGCCAACAGCTGTACATTATAGCGGACCTTTAACATCAGCTTTCAGCACTGGCCAGTTTTGAGACAGAAGGAATAAACGTTATTAAAATTAATTCAAATGCATGTAGAATCGGGGTCAGCGCCGCTCTATGCTAATCACAGCCGTACTTGGAGAGCCCTCTGTTTTGGCCCTGGGTCACTCTACTTTGGGAAATAACCGGTTGGTACGGATGTGCGCGTCAGCAACAAGTCCATTCCTTCAGGGTTAGAGGGAGGAAACAGGATTCAGTCAATAAAATTGGCTCATTATATTTTCAGCATAAAGCAGTTGCTTTGTGCGATAGCCTTTGCGACCATGCCTACGCAGTGGAAACTAAAAGTGAACTGCAGACAATTACCTAAATGAACCGATTTTTTCCCAGTAGGCGATGCTGATACCAATTTCTGGAAAGTAGCTGAAAACAGAAAATAAAAAGGTTTTTTTGGAGCTTATTTGTCATACAGCCATGCATGCTCAGGCAATAATTCCCAAATTGCCAAATACAACTAGCCTAGTGAAAACTCTACAGTATAAGCTTTACATTTTCGGTTGAAAACTCATGGTTTTTGATATTTTAATATAAATTTATTTGACAAATCTAAATGTCATATAAACATTTAGAAATTGTGTATGAAAAAATGTAAACGAGTTTTGTGTGAAAGTGCACAGGCGATGTGTGTGGTCTTTTATAATGACAGACATTTTTCTGTAAAAAAAGTACACAAAAACAAAAATATTAATCCTCAAAACTAACAACCACGCTCGAAAAGCGCACAGCCACCCGCATTCATGTTAGAAACAACAAGGGCCCCACAAACATTGTTTGGCGTCCAAAGCTTGTTGTCTTCACCCAACGACCTAATGATGATTAAGTCAGAAAATGTGCTCCGCCTCCGCTTTTAGGATGCAGCAGTAACTGTACACGAGTACTGAATGTAATGAGCTACTGCATCCCCTACCCGACGTCTTAATTGGCGCCGCGGCTCTTTGATCACGCTCAAATCAAGCAAATTAAGTGAAGCTTGAGACCCATTATTTCTAAACTAAGTACACATGAAAAACCCTAGAATCGCTATACTAGTCCAGTGCATTACAGGATAGCGTCTGTTGAACGTATGCCAACCGAAAATCGATTAAATTAACATTTTCTTTCATTTTTTAAAATCGTACGTAATTTGACCAGTACAGTTTATCACAAATGGGAAGAAATTGAAATCTTTTCTGTTTCTTTGAAACGAATGTAAGTTTTTTGGCAAAATGCCAAACGCATTTAGGAGCGGACTAACACAGTCAGGGTCCGAGAGAAATGCGCACAGGGTGGCGGATATTACCACGCAGAGGACACACCCTCTCCTGACAACTTTAACTGCTAGTGTTTTCCACTGTACTTGCGCGTAAAAGCACACCATCGCCCATCATTCGCTCTGTTCCGTGCGATTCTATTGAACCTTCACTACAGGTTTATTTGACGCTCGCAAGAGGCATCGGAACAGCATAGCTGAGCGCGTCCTGGGTTTACGCGGGAGTAAGTAACTCCGCTTTCAGTAAGTGAGAAAGTAAATGGGATGAACGCTCAAGTCAGTGAGGCAGCAGGTCGAACATTCAAAGCTTCTTAAGTGTAGCAGGTGGAAGAAGGAAGAGCTAGAGGAGGAGGAGGAGGAGAAACCACCCTGAACTGCGCACGGAGTGTGGAAAGCACCGGTGTAGGAGACAGATAGGTGTATCACCCCGGTGGTCTTACCGTCTACCTGTGCACTATATACTACATTTATTACTTAAATTATTATTTTTGTTCCCTTCAAGATGGACAGATTAACGGTGTAAAGACTCCGCGTCACTAAACGTGAAAGGCTGTTCCGTACGCGCAGAACAAATCAGTAAATGTCTGCTATGAGAATGGATACAGTCCGAAAGAGTTGGCACTCCTGGGAAAAACGGAGTACGGACAGAAGGAGTGGTGTTAGGACGATTATAAAGGATGTAGAGCGGAGGCAGCAATGGACCGTGATTTTTCTGTTCTCACTCGCCTTGCAGCCGCAGGTAAGCCGCTGATTACGCGCTATTTTCGGCCGCCGTTTAACCATGCCTTGACTTTTAAAAGGGATGTTTTTCTTCGCGGTAGTAACCAGAGACGATTCTCTGCTTTACGTGCAATTTCTTTGTACTTTACAGCTCTTTATACAAGGTTTGAACCAATGTGGAAGACAGACTTGCGTTTTCCTGCTGTCTTTTGGAGACACCTGTTGTTCCATCTTTCTTTGTTGCGCGCCGCACTTGTCGCTCTTTTGGGCGTGTTGCTCCATATTTTCTGCGGATATTTAATTCTTACATTCAATCGTCAATTGGTTAATATATTACAATATGTCTGATGCACACGGGAATTTGTTATTGTAAAGCTGCGTTCCTGCGTACAAACTGGCGATTTACTGTGTATAACAGGATAAATGTGATATGACAGCCCTCGTTTATTCGTTTACTTTATTGTTGGCATTCATTTATAAGAAAGACAATCATTCCTTATTTGCTATGGTTTAAATTAAGATGTTGCAGTGTTTCTATACAGAGATAGGCTTACTGTTAATTTCATTATGTTTACATTAGACAGTAGCAGCCATGATGCTTTATACAGACAAATATAAAGACAAGCTTTTGTGAGCTTGTGATTTTGCTTTTGTTCATGTAAACTTTTCCTCTGACTATTTGTGCCAAAACCAAATCAAAAATGTTGTGGTTAATTTTGTGCATCTGTCTCAATACTTTGTTTTAATAGAAATCTGTTTTGTTAATTTCCTTAGTTTATAGCCTTTCTGAGGTGCATAATGTAATTTTGTTGAATATATGAATATACACCTGATGCTGCACATCCCAACCCAACCACCTGCAACCCCAGGCTTTGAGGTCTCCACTGGGGTCGCTGGCCTGCTGTGGAAACCCTTTGAGCTCAAAGACCGTGTGTGTGTTCTGGTGGGTTCATACAGCAGTAACCCTGAGTAACACTGAGGGCGTGTGAAAACGGCAAATATTTAGTTTCAGCTGTTGTCCGAGCTTTGATTTTGGAAAGCTTTGAAGATTCCTGGATAACAATCTGAGGACCTTTTTCACAGTATGCTGCACATCCACAGGCTAAAGAAAGCAGATTCTAGAGATGGCAAATTAGATGAGGATGTTAACAGGCAATGTAAAAATGATCACAGCTTTGTATTGTTATATGGGTTAAAATTAACATTGCATATGTGCAGAAACAGTGCCCGATATAAGAAGCAGCAGTGTGTCAGATAGACCAGCTGTGTTTTCTGGTGCTGATTTGGATAGTAAGTGTCTTGTGCTGCGATTGGGGAGAGAGTAGCAGTTGTCTTCTAACAGTTGGAGGGTACAATGTTTGAACAGTACAGTCTTTCATGAATTGTGGGAAGTAGGAAGACGTTAAATGATGGAAAGGATGATTCCTGGTTAAGTGACTAAATACACTCAGGAACTGGGAGTCAAATTAGGGTTACTGTAGCTTTTGTACTGCTGGGATAAAGATAATACAGTGACCGTTGGTTAATTCCAGTCTTTCAATCTGGTATTTGTCCTGGTGGAAAAGAACAGTAAGCATGTTTATTGCAGCCTATCATTGTCTCTGATGTCAGATAGTCAGAGTTCTGTGCCAGTCTTTGAGGGGTTTTAATGTCTCGGTAATGAGCTCTGTGATGCAGTTCTGCGAGAGAGCCTGCTGAAATACAGGTATGTTGGGAATGACCCTGGCAGAGGACTGAGGGAGTGGAAGAAAGAGAGATGGAGAGTGATGGCCGGTGGTCTATCTGCGAGTGTTTGATGTGTCAATGCTTTGGGAGCAGGATAGGGACAATGTGTCATGATGGAACAATGGGAGGACAGTGAACCATTCAGCGGACCTGCTGAGACGTGGGGTCCGAGGAAGAGAACAGGCACCACCAAGTCGTACTGTCTGACCCTGTTTGGAATGTCTTATACACAGGAGAATCTGTTTGTGTCTGTGTGTATGTGTTCTTGTGTCGCGTCAGGATTTTATCTTGTGTTGGCCTCTTTATGTTGATGTAATTATGTAGGTGGTTGTACACTACCAGTACGCAAACAGTACAAAATTTAAAAATTACATTTTACTCTCTGCAAACATGCTATCCAGCTCAACACACTCTGGGCTTTCTCTCAACCAACTTAAGGAGGTCCATCTGGGATGATTTTTAAGGCAGTTTCCGTGTAAAAAAAATTGTTTGTAAAACAAAACAGCTAATTGGCTAATTGTGTATTTTTTATAAAGTAATTTCATACATTTTAGGTGTATTCATGTTTTTGATTGGTAATGTTCAAGTTGCCTGTGTCTATTCACATGATTTGTTGCTGCAAAAAGAGAGAGTGTGTGTGTGTGTGTATGTGTGTCTTGTCTCCTCCCACATGAGAAAGTTAGAGATGAATAGACGAATCGCAACAATGAAGATAGGAAAGTCGGAACATAACGATGAAAGAATAAGAAACCTGTTCCTAGGTGAAAAGGAAGAGAAGAAAAGAGTGATAGGGTTGGAGAGGGAATGATAAGAGCTGTTTTGTAAATGTGTTTTCCCGTGGGGAGAGAAAGAGAGAGAAAAAGGGAGGGGTATTGATAGGAAGAGTAGGAAGTACCTCATACATGGAAAGAGAAAAGAAAGAAAGGCAGGACAAGAGGAGATAAATAACCTGAGGTTATAAGGTTAAGATAATAAAGTTAAGTGTGTGTGTAGATGAGAGGGGTGATTACAGTGAGGAAGAGAACTGCTGTCTGTTTAGACGGAGGGATTTTGCTTTAAATCAATGTTATTGTCTCTTCTTTGTGTTTAAACTGTCTTTAGATGCAAAAGAGGCAGTAGTGTGTAGATGAATGGTTTCCCTTGTGATTTGTATTTGTGTTGTTTGAAGGTTGTTGGATGTAAAGGAAACACAATGTTGTGTGGGTGTAAACATCCAAAACCAGATGCATACCAACAGGGCCTGCGGGCACGAACATATGTTTCCATTAATAATTGCATATATTGTGTACATCCAATCACATTACTCTCTCTGCTTTTTGTGGTAATGCAGTTGTGGTTTCTGTTATTATGTTTCATTGTTATGGAATTGTTCACCCAAATATGAACAGTTTTTACTCACCCACATGTCCAATATGACTGTCTTTCATCCATGGCACACAAAGGGAAAAGTTTAGCACCCTCACTGGGTCATTATCTTGCTAACAAAAGTTCAACTTGTACTTTATATTTTAAAGTTACTACAATAATATTTAAGAGTTTCTCACCTGCATACAGAGAATGAGGGGATAACTGTTTCATTTCATGAGGGGATAACAGTTTTATAACTGTGGGGAATATAAACTGAATATAAAGTAACTGAGAGAATTTCAATTCATAACACAATGTGAAGTGTAAAAGTGTGCCTGTTTATTTTGTTGTTTTCTAACTTTTCTATTTTAAATTTCTATAGGTGGTGTGTGCAGTGGGCACATTTGAAGTGCAGATCCGACAGTGGCTGAACCCTCAGGGCTCTCTACAGAATGGTCAGTGCTGTGACCCCCAGGCCAGCGGGGGGCAGCGCTGTTCATCAGCTGATCAGTGCGACACCTTCTTCAAGGCCTGTCTGAAGGAGTACCAGGCTCGGGTTGCACCTATTGGCACTTGTACATATGGTACCGGCAGCACCCCTGTACTGGGTGGCAACTCCCACACCATACATCACCATGGAAACGAGGGAACCAATAACAGAAATGGAAGAATTGTCATCCCATTTAAATATGCATGGCCAGTGAGTAGAACACCATTAATTTATAAGCATCTATGTACTGTGTACTGTTCCTACTGTTTCTGCCATGTAGTCTTTGCCAAGGATGGCTGCAAACACGTGGGTGCAATTTGTAGGCCTCTTGATCCAGTATTACACAGGCAATTGAGCATTTTTCAACAAATCTGGAGGGTACTTGTTCCTGATGGCCTGATTTCATGTCACCATTAAACTGTCTCAGTAACAAAGAAATCAAACCACCTCTGCTGTCCTCATCATATTGGTTCTTAAGACAAAACAAAGCACTGCACATTTGTATTTCACCCCTAAAGTGTTTTCCTTAAGACTATAAGCTGATCTGCTATTTTTATTGACTTGCTGATAGGGAAATATTCACTTCACCTTGACCTGACTTCAGCTGCATTACGGCAGGCATATGAGGGTGGTAATGTTGGCCAACTGTTTGTAAGACCTTACGCATGCTGTGCCAGGGCTCTTAATTGAACTTCTCTGTTGTAGTGTGGTCAGCATTTGCCTCTCTGCAGCATGGGGCTTTGAGCTGATCTCACACAGAATCACACATTGATTTGAGAGGATAGATGGTGTGTGTGAGTGAACCAGAGTGGCAGTACATAATAAAATATGAGGCTGAGATTTTGTGCATTTGTGTTGTATTTTGATTCAGTTTTGTGTAGTTGTATTTTACTGCCAGGAGAATGTAGATGTTATAGAGCAGATTAGGGGATAAAGTTATTGCACTAATTTAATTGGATAAGCAACATTCCAAAAGTGCTAATATTTCGTAATTATTGTAATTACGAAATTGTAATTATAAAAATTGTTTGTTTCACTCCAGCTGTCTGTGTTTGCTACACAGAATTTCAATTCTATGGTTTGCAACATTGTAACCAAACTATTTTCATTGTCTGTGCAAAAAAACAAACATAATAACCAGCCTTTGGTGATATTCAATACCACATCACTCTCACTTGCGTTTGCATTTATTTCCTCTGTGGTCATTGTTTTGACTAGAACTTGTGTCTTATCCACTTAACTTTCTGTTACCCTAAAACCTTCTTGCTTTTTCTAACTCCCACTGTGTTTTGTTCTGGCTGTGCGCGTATGCGAAACATTGTTTATTCTCTCTTCTCTTTCAGACATATTAACATCACTAGTTTTTATTGTATGATATAGCAGAGCAGACAGTCTCACTATAACATACAACATACAAATACAGACCATTAATCACTGACTTAAAAGCACAACTTTAAAAACTTTTTCAGTATTAAATCACTGTCTAATTAGTTTTATAATGTAATCTCGACTCAGACACATAAAGAGAGAGATATGTCCGTATATATTCTCTTTTGTTTGTCTTATGGTTGAGATCATAAAAGTCACAATACTAAACTAAAGTCATTTTAATTCTGTGATCAGGATCCTAACTTACAGAAGGGGGATATCAGCCTCTTCTGTGAGTCACAGAAATCCCCAATGAAAGAAAGATGAGTCTCATGACCCCGCCCCCCACATCTGAAACATTTTACAGGATTCCCCTGCGGCACAGTCTACCACGGTGCAGCATTACAACCAGCTCTGGGCCACAGAACCAAAATAGGAGGAAATAAATTGGTTGCTATGGGAAGACAGATGGGCTGATGGAAGTTGTTTGTTTTTTGTTTAGTGTCTAAATGGTTCCAAAACCCTTGTTGTCTACTGCCTACATCCTTCATGCAAGCCTTAAGTAAAATATGTAAACAAATAATGTAAAATAAATGGCAGATGAAAACAATTTAGATCATTTTACATTGTGAAGCCAACATTATATTTCTGTAAGTCAAAAGTGTCAGCAAAATGAGTAAATGTGTTGCAAAGCTGAAATATTTCTCTTGCCTCAATCGTCATCTTGGATGGATTTTTCACTATGCTTGTTGCAATGCATCATGGGTTTGCATTCTCTATGAAGAATGTGTGTGATGCTGCTTCAGAATTATGGCAGACCAAATATTTTACATTGCTTTTAAGAACAGCCTGTGATGTAGCTCACTAGTTTTACAATAGAGCCTCTGTTTTCTTCTGTAGGATTATTATTGTTTGGAGTTTTATGATCTGGTCAGTGTGGTTGCATGGCTGTTCATGTAGTCAGGGGATCATAATGAGGACAGAAAGCTAACGTTATGTTTGTATTTGCATTTATTTTGAGTGGTAATAATGTTTCCAGCACAGCTCAAAGGCAGCTGGAGGTTTGGTGCTGGAGAGGGAAATCATCAGATACAGGCCAGCTGCTCTGCCTTGGAGTAGAACAGCTTTAGTGACCTCTGGCTCCTTGTCTTCAATTTTGAACATGTCTAATATACACATTCTCAGATAGGGTGGGAATCAGAAGGAACCTGGTGATACAGTATTATATTGATGTCTGAGCCTCGAGATATTAAGACTGTTTTTGTTTAGTGTCTTTTACTTTTGATCATATAATCACCTTTATAGACATTAGATATCTTACCGTCTACTGTAATTACATAGTATGATTCACCTATGTATTCCCTTTGATATGACCTCTATTTCAAATCCTAATAATAATGTATAAGAGTTAATGTATTATATTGTATGTGTGCATGTGTGCTCATGTGATTGCATGCAATGCAAATATGCATGCATGTGTGGTTGCATGTGTATAAGGGCACGTCAGGTGTTTAAAGAGTCACTAATGTGAGTGTGAGAAAGTTCTACAGGAAAAAGGCTGTTTGGATTAGTTTCAGGGCTGGGCTGCAGGGCAGAAGGGAGGGAGTGAATGGATCACTGTGGGCATGAAGGAGAAAGAAAGGTATTATCTGTCCATCTTTGTGTGGTGGTTCAAGTGGAGGGAGGGAAAGGGTATCAAAATCCCACAGCCTCAGGTGAGAAGACAAACAGGTGAGCAGAGTTATTATGGGGAAAGGTGAGCCATTTCCCTCTGTCTCTCTCTTTCTATTGATCCCCTCTGCCTCTCTGTTCACACTGAAAGTGTCGGTTGCTAAGTGAAGACCCATACAGTGTGATTCACTTTTAAACTGTGTTGTCATACTGTAACGTATTGTGGCTTCTCTATTGTTTAGCGTTTCCTGATTAATGGTGCTGTGATTGAAGCTTTAGCCTTTATGTGGTCACAGAAAATGAGATCATTGCTCTCCCTTTATTCGGTTATGAAGAGAGATGACAGGAGCAGAAAAGTGGAGGTCGTCTTTGTACAGGATGAATGGACATGGGGAGGAAGTTGATGTGTGTGACCTCCAGGTCCTGGTGCTTGGGAATCATTGTTTTTTTGTTGATGTCTTCTGCTTCTAAGATCATTACCGCTGTCTCACCTCTCAAATGCTGGAGCATTTAGAAGGCAGAAGGTCTAATTATTTTAGACCCCTTCTGGGGCCAAATGGAGGTTATTGGGGCTCTGTGGATGACCACAGTAGAGGGTTGTGGAAAATTACCATACTAATGCAAAACAAGCTTGTATGCAGCTAAACATACAGCATGTACAGTGGCCTCACATAGTGTTTGGACACCCTTTCCGGTTGTAGTACCTTATGTAACATGTCTATAGCTAACATTCACTTGACCAGGGCACCTGTGTGTACTTGAGGGAAACTGTCTTAATATATACAAACATACTTGTATGCCAACAAACATACCAATGCTACATAAACACAAGCTGCACATAGTGTGCATGCATTTGTCCAAATCTGGGCCATTTTGTTCTAAATTACCTATTGGGATCAGGCAGGACCTGTCCTTAATGTTAGAAACACACAAAACTGTTTTGTGTATTCACTGTTACGCCAGCACGGAACGAAATGTCATGAAACGAGCATAGTTTGATCATTTGCAATGCGTTGTTTAGTTCTGTCTGGTTTTAGGCTCAGTTGGTTTGTGTTAAATGTTTGCTGAAGTTAAATTAGTGTGATAGAGTCCTTAAGGTTATCTGAAATGGTGAAGATCAGAAACGTATCTACTAGATGTTCAAAGCAATTTATCACTGTCCCAGCAATGCTTTGGGTATTGTTTCATAAGAAGTATCTTTAGGAGATTTTGGTGTAATGTATATCATTACTTCATTGACTTAGACTATTGTTATGGTGCAGACAGTTCCCATATAACAGCCTAAGGATGCATATTTTGTTCAGGTACGAAAATAGTTATAATGTTATTTTAGTGACTTCATCAGTCATCCACACTTGATATCATTTCACAAGCAGATTTGGTTAGGAGCTCATAGCCTTTAGTGGCTGGGATACTTAAATTAGTAATTTGGCATTTAGCTTTAACACTTTAACTAAACTTAAAGATCCACAAATTACAAGTTATTTTTCACCCTGAAATTAAAGAACAAGAATAAGAAATAAGAGTTTGTATTGTAAGTCAATGAAACTCCTTTTTAGGATCATTGTGTCATTTTTAATACATTAATAATTCTCAATACATTCTCATTACTGTAGTTAGTATATTACAATAACTACCCCAATGCAATGATTTATTACATTACAATGAATATAAAAACAGTAATACTACCATGATGTTTATGTATTTGACACATAATTACAGTTTATAATTATTCTGTTTTTTTTCACATTATAATAACAAGAATGAGTTTTTTACATTATAATGAGAATTGGGGGAAATGTGCTTAATTGTCATGGAAATGCCAGGAAGTCAATTATGTAGACTTAATATTCTTAATGCACCGTCATTTATATTCTTTCCTCCATTCCGCTCTTATAAAGCCCGTAATCCTGCGCTTTAAAGGGGGCAGTGTAATATACTTTATAGGGATGGACCTGTTTAAATGGCACGTAAACCCAATGGGCATGTCCAGACATGAGCCCCGACTGGGCTTATGAGTCCCATCCATCAATTAAACACGTAAAGAGGAATTTATCCATGACTCCACGTCAATTCAAGTGCGCAAATTCAGGAGATCCTATCAGGGTGGATAAAATCAATTTCTGTGGAAATGTTTCATTTATATCCTACTACAAGAAAATGTAATATATTTACATAAAAATAGTTACATTTAAAAATATTTCAATTAAGTACGTTTCAAAGTGTGTCCTGAATATTGGAAAGGCTGTGTTGGTTTGACAGTCTCAGTACAGATATTAATGTAGTTGGAGTATGTTTACTTAATCTATTGTTGACTTCATGACTATTTACATTAATGTCAGCATTCTGTCTGTGGGTCAGGGTTTACAAACATGCTGTTATTAGCAGGAAAAACACACCCGTGAACCAGTAAAACAAAAATACACAATTATACATGGGAAAGAAAATATGGGCTGCTCTTGTAAACTCCCGTCAAAGCGGTGCTTGTATTTCTGAATCATGTTTGATGGAGAGTCGTTTATTTACCCACCCTCATGTCATCCCAAACTCGTATGCTGTTACTTCTTCCATGAAACACAAAAACTGAGTTTCTGGAGAAACTGTTATGCAGCTTTTGCAGTACAACGGCAGGATACACACACACTCACACAGATACGATACACTTAAAATGCACTTAATCAGAACACACATGTTTGTACAGCTATTTTTGTGAGGACATTCATTGACACAAAGTAATCTCTAGCCCCTTACCTTAACCTTAATCATCACAACTAACTGCCTAACCCTAAACCTAACCTTAACCTAATTTAAACCCTTAACCTTAAACCAAGTCTTAACCCTCAAACAGCCCTTTGAAGGAGTGTCAGAAAGTGAGGACCGACTAAAATGTCCTCACTTTACTGTCTTTGTCCTCACTCCGATGGTATAACTGGACATATATTGATTCTCACAAAGATAGATGTACACACACACACAAAACAGTGACAGAAAAACAAACAAACACACCTGAAATAAAGTGCATGAGTCATATGGATTACATTTCTTGGGTTTTGTGTTTTTTTTCTTTCTTCAGATTCTTTAGATTCTTCAGATTTCTTCTTTTGGGTTACATGAAAAAAATAGCAGCATACAGGTTTACATAACATGAGACAAGAAATTCTGAAATGGAAAATTCAAGAAATTTTGTGGAAAACTGTTCCTTTAAGTGTGTTTGTGTGTGTGAGAGAGATAGTATGAGAGAATGTGTCTCAAGGGTGTGCTGTAAACTAATCCTCTTCTATTATAACATGTTGTATTTTGGAGAGTTTCACCACTCTGTTACCTGGACATTCCTGCTGCCTGGGAACCAGAGAAACTCATTAACCTCTGAGACTGAGAGCGAGACATCTGTCTTTCTTTCTCCCTCACTCTTTCTTTCTCTCTGTTAACTCCTACAAGCAGCACACATACCTGCGCAGTCATGCTGGTAGACTAATGTATACCTGCTCAATTGTTTCAATTTTTCATTCCTCTCTAATGTCCGGCTTTAGCTCAAGATGTAAGGCGGGCTTTGGGATTTTCAGGATTGGTTGGACACCAGGAGTGAGGCAAGGGTTTTATATGTTAGTTTAGTTAATAAGTGCAAATAATGAATGTGTGGGATAAATAAAAGCAGGCTTTCAGATAAAGCTTATCAAGAAAGAGTAGGTTTTAAATTCTGGTTTTCTGGTGTGGTGGAAGTTTCCAGAAACCAAGCTCATGACTGGGTGGGACAGGCTCACCCTGACTCTAACCGATCGACCTGCAGAGAGGCAGAGGACGCAAGTTAATTACATTAAGATTCATCCCTGGATGTGCTGTAGATAAGATTCTGGCCTTGGGACAGTAGAGTCTGGGGATGCTGGGACATTATGCTCTCATTTGTGTGCAAATTAGATAGAAAAGGGAGTTTGTATAATAAGGACTGTAGAGGGGTGCCGGTCTCATTTACTTTCAGGTAAATTGGGACACGGTTTAAATGTGTTTTAGTTTGTTTGTTTGGCCACATATACATACGTTTTGACAAATGTAATTTAGAAAATTGGGAAAAGTTATTTTTTTATTTAAATGTTTATAAGGAATAAAGAAAGAAATGACAGCCTTATTTAGTTTATATTCCCATTGCATGTATTTTTGTTCATTTGTGCAGTCAGGATTAAAAGACCCTGCATGTGTTTTTATGCAATTTTTTGCTGTGCTTCATCAATTAGCATATTCCAATCTTTTCTTTACCTCGTCTTTTGTGCTATTCCATTCATAGTTTGTCCTTCTCCAAAAGTCAGTTACAGAATCTCTCCTGTACACCCAATTCTCTCATCTACCTGTTCCTGGGATTCTTGACAACTGCAATGTTTTCCCTTGTCTTATCTACTCTTAACCCACAGTTCCTTGTCTTTTATCAGGCTGTCTTCTGTCTAACGTTGAGACAGTTATATATTGAACAGCTGGGATGCAGGCACAGGTTTGAGTTCTGTGCAGATATTCTCAGTTAACTCTGATTGGCAGGTTATCTTAATTGGCCACTCTCATTATAAACCAGCCATGCCATTCGCCTGATCCATTAGGCCTTCACGCTCTGTTCTTTGTGGATGTTTTTCCCCCAAAGGGTTTTCCATTTTACTCCCAGCATTTGGTGAAATACATGGTTTGGTGTCTAAGCTAGATAACTAAGGCTGTAAGGGTGATTATTTCTGCACTGGATGGAGCAGGTCTCTGTGAAATGGAGCTTCTTCAGACAAATGAAAACACAGCTGAGTGTGGACATCCACTCGGAGCACAATCAGCCCTATCTGACAAAAACACAGCATGGCAGAAATATGTTCCGTGCTGCACTGATGATGATATTCTTTTGTAAACAATATTTTCTAAATTTAATTCCTTCCCCTTTCATTTAAAAGGTAGATTCATTACCATACAAACACACACATGCTAAACGTGCCTGTGAAGTTTTCTTAGTGTACCAGACATGGTAATTTCCTGTGGAAGACAAAAGGGGTTGCCCACCCTCGCCTTGGGCCCTGTCGTGGAGTAGCACGAGGGGCCTGTTGATTTTAGTGTTCAGGAATCGCATACCTTTGTCAGGCCAATTAACCCAGAAAGAATTTGACTTTGAGAGACAGGGGAAATTACAGGAGGGTTGCACAAAGAGAGAGGGAGAAAAAGAAAGAGGGAGGGTACGGTAGCGTGGTGATAATTATGCCTAGGATGAAAGAGAAACAGAGAGAGAGAGAAAAAGATTGAACAGAATCCTAAATAACATGATCAGTGTCACACACTAATTTGCATTTGATGCATATGCATTTCTAGAAATGGTGCAGAATTCTAAATAATTCAGTTTTATTTAGAATTTTGGGAATTATTTAGAATTTTATTCAGTTCTTCAGTTTTCAAAATTCTTAAAGTTTTAATAATTTACAGGATTAAATTAAGTCTAAATGTGCCCCTAGACATTTGGACTCCACTATATATAAAATTTTAACCTGACATTTTGATGTTGAACTAAAAAAGTGCCAGTGTTTGTGTTTGAATATTCAAGTAAATACCCATGGGCCTTTCTGCGGCCAGCCTCTAAACCGCCTAAAGGCTTCTCAGAAACCATACATCCTTCTTGAGAAGACAAAACAGCAGGACAGAAAGAGGAAGGGGACGGAAGACAGCAGAGAATATTAAACAGTTTGGAAATAAGCAGCTCAAAAAATACAATGTTAACCAATGATTTGCCCTTGATTTAGAGATGGGCAGTCATGTTTTTGTAGATAGAATTTACGTGTCCACAGGAGATTACATGGTGTTCCTAATGCACACAAACAACAGAGCTGACCCCATCCTCTCTTCCTCTCTCTGTCTCTGAGGGCATTGGGGGAAAGTGAGGAGATCATTAATACCTGTTCTAATTTTGTCTCTTCCTCTCGTTAAACCCTCTATGGCACTCCATACCTTCTTATTGTTCTGGTATCATCTTGCACTGGTTTAGATGGAATGCTACGGCTTCCATGGCAACACCTCCTCTCTCTTAAGGTGTGTTAAAAAAAGGGGAATACATAAGTGTAATTATTATGGTGTTGGGTAAATGTGTGTCCCTGTGTGTAAATGTGCATAATTACTATATCGATGTTTTGGGGGACTGTTTTTCTGCATTGGTTGATGTGTAGACCTATGCACTAATAGCACATTTGTCCTTATTAAAGCAAGGATGTGCTGTGATTTTGTAGATAGGACAGTAGGAGGGGCAGGCATGGAATATTGTAATTTTGATAAGCAATGCCTAAAAGTTTTTTTAATCTTCTTATTTTAAAGGGATGTAGGCCTACTGTGGAGGGAGTTAAGGTATTGTAGAGGTTGCTAGGGTGTTTTGGCTAGTTGCTATGCAATTAACAGAGAAACAGATAAACAGATGGGTTAGACTAAAACACGGGGTTAGAGAGTTTGAAAAAGTTTGCATGATAACAGCAACTGTGTCCAGCGATCATTTAAATGTTTGTTTTACTGAGGTGGAAAGAGTGAGAGAGAAAGACTGGATGGGGGGATGGGTCAGAATAGAGCATGTAAGAGTTGTTAGTGATAGAACGAGAGAGAGCGTGTCATTCCTCTCAGAGGGCCGGGAGACCTTCCTGTTCCAATGAGCGCTGTTTGTTCAGGCCCTCTCATGCGGGATATCCTCCTATAACCCTGTCTGACAGATGATTTGGGTTCATATAAATCATTAGTGCTTCTCCTATTCATAACTTCTCATAATTGTGCACACGTCAATATTTCTGTTAATATTTCATAACTTTTGAAGCGTTACATAAGCTATGTGAAATTGTATTTTGACAGTTATTAAAAGAGTGAGATGGAAGCCATCATCAGGAGATAGATGGAAATAAAGTTTTGAAAATATGAGTTGTGTTCCAGATGTCATAAGTTCCTAATGCTATGAATATGATTACACACAGCAAGCTTTCTTACATTCACGCATTTGGCAGACGCTTTTATCCAAAGCGACCTACATTGCATTATACTATACATTGTTTCTGAGTATGTGCTATCCCTGGGATCGAACCCATGAACTCGGCGTTGTTGACGCCATGCTCTAACCACTGAGCTACAGGAAAGCTGTTCTAATATCTTAATAAAACCCTTGAATGGAAGTGAAGGTAAACAAATATTATTTCTTACTGGGAAATTGTAGTGCACTGCGTTTCTTGTTTCTCCTATTTTTCTGTGTAAACACCGTACTCACACTGTTGATGCACCATTCCACACAATTTTGTAGTGGAATATGTGAAATGGGCTGCACTTAAGTCATCTCGCAAAAAAGAAGTGGAGGGTGAGAGATGGTGAGAGATAGAAAACTCATTTATGTTTTTTATAGCTGTTTTAATCTTGTTGGCAGCCTGAAGGAGTTTTTCCAGGAAAACATTTTTTTCATAGTAGAGGGTAGAGGACATATCCCACAGTCTGCTTTATAATAAGCACAATTTACTGTTCAGTCTGTTCTGAATTATTGGACCAAACATTTATTTTTTTTTACAAATATGGTATAAGTGCTTATATTTACCTTTAAGAATTTAAACAAACCCTCTGTCTGTCTGTTTGACTAGTAACCAACCAGCAACTTTTCAGAGAACCTTAGCACCTAGTTACTGCACTGCAACATTTTGAAAACCATAGCAACCACAAAGCAACACCCTAACATTGTGCTAGAGTGACCATCAAGTAGTGCCATCACCGATAGCAACGCACCATTTATTTTTCAAAAAGGTTTAGTTTGTTTTGTTGCTCATACCGTGTATCATGCTGTATAAATGTTTTATACAAAACTAAATTTTAAAAGCAGATATAAGTAATAGACCCAGACTGCTTACGTCTGGACTGGAGACTAAATTAAAGCACCAGACTAAAACAAATCCTAATCCATGTCTTAACCCCCCACCATTCACATATTGTCATCACAGCCAAACCCTTTTATTAAATGCTACTGAATGGATGATGGACTGCAGATGCGGTATGAATATATTCTCATGTCTCATTCTCATGTAACTCATGTCATATACACAGCAAACATATGAGGATAAGTCTATTATCTGTAATGAGCGCGTGATTGCAAGAGCCTGTTGCACAAAGTTACGAAAGTCCAGCAAGTTTTGAGTCCCCTTCAATGACATGAACTGTTGTTATTCTGAGAAGCCCAGTGCAGTGAACTTTGACGAAAGCCCTAATAAATTCAGTGCAGTGCAATTTCGCCTTTTGCTCCCTTATGTGTGAATAGAGCTCTTTCATACGCAGGCATTCGAGTATATTAAACTGTCAAAAATATCCTTTGCTAAAGGCTTTCGGAAATAGAAAACATCCCATTTGGGCATGAAATTAAAGCATATGCATATACTGATCATCTTGTTCCAGGGGGAGACGGGGAACTATGAATATTAAGGCCCGCTGCAAGAATATTTGTCTGTTGATTGGCAGCTTGTCATTGTCATTGCGAGTGATTGTTCGTGATGTTTTTTGATGTTTATCAGTGAAGTGGTTTTGCTGGAACTCAAGTGTTTTGATGCAGTAGCCGAGCCCTCTCTAAAGCACACCTACTGCAGGAAATGAGCTGTGCCATTTAAAAGCAATGCTTTTAAATGGCACAGGAGATCCATTGGGAATGGAAATAAAACTGCTGATGTTCACCTTTGCGCCGATACACGAATGCCCACACACATGTCCTCTGAGAGTTATTAAAAACCCCTTATAATCATTTTGCTACTTGCTTGCTAGTCATTTGCAGGTGGTATTAGGAGGAGGGACATTCTCATTTGTTTGAACAAAAATCAGTGTAGTGCAACAGAAGTCATTTTTTGCTCCTTTTTCACAAAACAACATGAAAGTGTGTGTTTTATAAGTGTGTAGCTGCCAAAAGTAAACGTTGTCAAAGTTTAAAAGTGCACTAGGTCTAGGACATATGGCTGCCATACACACTTTTAAAAATAAAGGTTTCTAAAAGGTTATTTACAGCTACTCCATAAAAGAACTATTTTTGGTTTCCCAAAGTACTCTTTAGTCAAAGGTTCTTAAAAGAACCATTTCTTTCTATTTTATTGTCTAAAGAACCTTTTTCCACTAAAGAGAACCTTAATAAAGAATAATATTAATAATACTACTATGGTTGAATTATGGAGCCAAAAAAAGTTCTTCTATTTATTTTTTCGAGGAGTGCATGTACCAAAAGTTACAAACCTTTCATGTGGTTTTTAAAAGTGGTCTTCTGTCTCTAGTGGTAAAACATGAGAGTTTTGTCTCTGAGCTCTTATCTTATCTGTGTTGATGCTGTTTACCGCTTGATCTTCCAGCATCTGTGTGTCTTTTCCCTTTTGTTAATTTGGAGGTTTATTTCATGTATTTTGGGTGTGTGTAATTATGCATGATTGGATGAGAAACAGAAGCACAGAAATGATAAACAGGACATGATGTATTTGTGTGATGTCATGGGTTCGGTGTGGACTCTTCCCACAGGTCTTAAGAATACTGCATTAATGCTGTAAATATGGCTTTACTGAAATTACTATATATGTAGGCTATAGGTTACATAAGCATACAATGTGTATTAAAGGTTTAGAATGTGTTCACGTAGTTAAATACGGTATTTCACCACTAAATCCTGCCAAATTATTTGGATTTAAATAAACGAAAACGTAAATATAATCAATTTAAATGAACCCATCCCATGATTCTATGAAAAAGTAGTGTTGCGAAATGTAAATACCTGTTAAAAAGATAAAGAACATAATTTGTTCTGTTTGGTCTACCAAAAAGTACCACGGTTCCTAGAAGTTCTACTGTATATAAACACCATTGTACACAAATATGATAATTATGATTTGGGAGATAACACTTAATTCTTGACAAAACATCTTATGCCTGTTTGATGATTCATGACTCATTTATCAAAACATGAGGATGTAAAACTTACATCATGGATAAATTGGCTAGAATGGAACTGATGGTGGTTTATCCCAAGCCAAAGGTGTGGTAGACCAGAGGAGCAGTGATTTAACAGATTTCTGAACCAGACTGCTGACAGCAGACACCCATACACCCTTCCTGCATGTGCGTGTGTGACTCGCTCACCTGTGTGTTCGTGCACACGCCTGGAACTGACCTTGGCACAGATCTGGTCAGTTGGCCTACACAGGCTGTCCAGGGAGAGTGAGAGAGAGAGAGAGCGCAGGAAAGGAGAAACGGGAGATAACGCTCTGGACATCGTCCAGCTCTGATCTAATGGGCGTGTGTTTGTGTGGTTTTGTTTTAGAGAGCTTCGCTTCCTAACCTCTCTGTTCTAATGCCTCATCTCTTCCGCCAGGAAGTCAACGAGCCAAAACACAGACTCATGTGAGCTGAGAATATCAGCAGCCTTCTAAAGCCACCCCACACCCACCCACCCACACAACAGACATTAAACACCTCGGATCAGACATTCAGATACACATGGCATTATGGGCTTAACAGGAATCAGCCTCCCTCAAGTAAATATTTATTAAATCTGACTGCTCCTTATTCAAATAACAATTTCCCATCAGGTATGCAGTCATATAGAATTTGTTGGCAATGTTTTAATGTTTCAATGTTTTAAACAATGTTTTAAATTGGCCATTGTTTGAAATACTTTACTGTAGCTTTCCTGTAGCTCAGTGGTTAGAGCATGGCGTTAACAACGCCAAGGTCATGGGTTCGATCCCAGGGATTGCACATACTCGGAATCAATGTATAGTATAATGCAATGTAAGTCGCTTTGGATAAAAGCATCTGCCAAATGCCTAAATGTAAATGGTATTTTCAAACATTGTTTGGAATACTTGTGAAATCAGAATCCAGATACTGATGTTGAAAGTAAATCGTGCTTTCAAAGATAAGAGCTAAAAATAGGCCAAACTGACTCGGTTGTGATTTTCTTCTTTAACCATGCGTGCTGTTCTAATTAAGCATAAGATGTGAGAGGTCCTGTTACATTGTGACAGTAGTCATGGTTACACTGCAAAAACAGATTTTTCTAAACAGTATTTTGTTTTCCAGTTAAATATCTAAATATCCTTAAACAAAATGCATTTACTTGAAAGGCAAAACTGTAAGATTTTTCAGAGAATATATTTGACATTACATTTATTTTTCTTACCCCATTGGCAAATTGTTTGTTCTTGATTTGGGCTTCAGTTTATTTGAATTTTAAATTTTCTTAAAAAAAATTAGGGATTTCCTTAAAACAAGGAACATAAATTGGTACGATTGGTTAAAATTAAAACCTGTCCAAACAGCATGCAGGATCAGATAAATCCTTACTTTTTGCTTTATGATTTTAAATATAAATCCAATAGAAATGGATAATCTGGACTTTGTGGATGTTAATGTGGATTTAAATTTGGGTTTGTGAAAGTGTGTGTGAGTGAGGGCGTCAAACACTAAATGAGTGGTCTGGGTTATCTCTCACTGCAGGTTGAGAAGGAGCTTTAGGGTCTGAGGGAGGACCACTGTAGGTGGACGTTTTTGTTTGTGTGTCTGAAAAATTTCCCTTTGTTCTGGCTGTTTATTTAAGGGTGTGGGCACAATGAATGTTTCAAGCTTGGTAGGGCACTGAGGGCATGCTGTGTGTGTGTGTGTGTGTGTGTGTGTGAGTGTGAATGTGTTAAGAGGAAAAAGACAGAGCATGCAGCTCTGGGTGTTACTAAGTACTGAGTACTGAGTTACTGAGTGAGCTGTTGAGTGTGGAGAGTTATTGTGGAAAGCTATTGCTGATTCCATAAATGTGTAAGTGTATGTACTGTTACAAAACAAATCTATGTAATATAGTGGTATATATATGTGATTTTGTCATATGCATAAGAAAGAAAAATCACAGATTTTTAAGGATCTCTTTAATATTTCAATGATTTTTCATAGACAGCAATGAGATTAAATGGAACGCAAATGAAAACGTTTGCTTAAGTCTCCAATATTTCTCATAAGGAACCGAAATTGAGCTTCGATTAAATATTATTAATATTATTCAAACTTTACTCATCAAATTTACCCAAATCCAGATTATTTTAGCTGCAGTCTACAATAATTTCACAGCTTCAAACTCTGTAATATATGTTAAAAATGGTCTCATTTGCTTCTATTTTGTCTTCTGAGCATTTTTAGGATAAAAATCTGAGACTATTACATAAAAGTTACTAAAAGTAACTAAAAGTTCATATTTAAAGGAAACGCAACTAAGATCTCCACAGATTCTCCTGAGCTATGAAAGAACAACCTTTGAGAAAAAACATTTTCCTCTAGGTAGTGCTGTCATTGTCTTTGAAAGGACACTTGACAAAGAAACGTATCTGTTTACATTATGTAATAACTCCTAGTTTATTATATGACGCATTTATCAGGCGCTTAGCTTTGCTAGCAAATTAGTTAACACAAGTTTACGTTATTATAGTGAACATCTGAGAATGTTTGTTAAAATGTCCTAACCAGACATGCCACGATAAGTGTCCTGAGACAACGATTTGTCAGTTCATACTGGGGTAAATAGTGCTGTCGCTTTAAAAAAAATAAAATGTGGGTTTGTAATGACATGGGGATGAGCAAATTCCAACAGAATTTTAATTTCTGGGTAAGCGGTTCTTTTACTTTTGTTATAAAATTGAGCATCCGCAATTTTCAACAGTGGTTCCAGTTCTATTCTGCTGCGTTTGTGTGATTTAGTGTAAAATACCCATGAGCCTCTTCAGCTGCATGAAACCATTTTTCCTAATCTTATGTCCATTTCCCAGTCAGTCATTCAATCACTAAATCACTTTCCCTTAACCCTCAACTGCACTTTTATCATGTTCCCTCATTCCTGCCTCAGTTATTCCTCCTCCCATGCGTTCTCCCCTCCTCATACCTCACTCAGATACACCACTCCTCTCCTCTGTGGTGGGCACTTATGAGACAGGCGTGATTGCACATCCACTCTGCCTTTTAGAGTTCTGTTACCCAGAATGCTGCAGCTGTGTGATTTGCGTGGCAGGGTTTGGACCTCCCTCGCTGAAGAACGAGAGTGTGGCTTTGAATTATTCATTTGGCACAGAGGAAGAAGAAAATTGTTCCTTTCTCTCTTGCTTATTCTTTCCATCAGTCTATCTATTTTTTGCTCGTTCTGTGCTCCCGAGATTTTGTCAGCTGCCCCTTTAAATCAAGTCTTTAATGTTATGGGCCGCTTTCTCAATACCGCAGCTTTTAAAGTGCTCTGTTTGTTTAAGTTGTCATGACTAGCTGGTGTCTAGTGATGATGGTATATTAACTGACTGCAGACAGAAGTGGTCTCTGTGGTTCTGTCAATCGATACCGCCATTCGTCTGTTTTCTTGCCATTTGTTAGCATGTCCCAGTCTGTCCCCCTCACTAGACTTTAGAGGTATATATCTCCATAAGAGCTCCAACAACAGTGCTGGACAGTTTCACATCTGTACTTTTTAGTGGTTTGTTAAGGCAAGCATCTTCTATACTATGCTTAGAAATGACTGCATTATCTTTAAAGGAATAGTTCACCCAAAAATGAAAATTGTGCCATCACTTACAGACCCTCATGTGTTCTTTAACCCATACGACCATTTCTTCTGTGAAGCACTAAAGATGTCAGTAGACAGAATGTTAGGGGTTGACCTACCCACCCGATAGCATTGGCTTTAATTGTATGCATAAACAATGGAAGTGAATGGTGACCAAAAATATCAAATAAACATCACAATGTATTGGTTACATGTGACAATATAAAGAGCCTTTGAGCCTTTTTACTAACATTCGTTTCTTTGTCGTCTTTTCTCCAGAAATCGTTTTCTCTTGTGATTGAGGCACTGGACCATGACAATGAAACATCAGAGACAGGTATGATGATACATATGCGTGTGCAAAAAAATCCACGGATCATATGCTGCCTCACACAAGCGAGATAGTACAGAAGAGAAGACATTTTTTTAAACATCAGAGACAATCCTTATTTACTCTTGCTTTCTTTAGGGGATTACAAGTGAACAGGGTAATGCACGAGGTCACTGGCTGTGACTCTTTCATTTCCTGTGTTGCTTTCTGATGTTTCTTTCCTGTTTCTTCTTATAATTGAAGAAAAGCTCCATGACTGAAAATATGTTGCTGCGTTTTACCCGCAGACACAAACACACACAGACACACACAAACCAAATATGTTCTCACACACAGTTATGGTAGACTCTTTAATGAATAAATACATAAATTACACATGCATGCATGCTTCAAGATGGTGAGATACATTTTAATTATTTAGATACCAATTCAAATAAAAAAATTTATTGTGACTACCAAGTGGGTAAAAAATAAAATAACCAACCAAGTGGGTTAGTTGTGCTCTGATAGAACATGCTGCCACTTGTTGGTAACCGAGTTCTGTGTGGAGGTTCTTTTCCCCTCTCTCCTCCCCCCTTGTTTCTTCTACACTGTTTTGTCAGATAATGATTTATAACTTTACACAAACAAACAAACCATTAATTTGTTATATAAGCTCTTTATTTTCTCATGAACTCTCTCTCTCTGTGCTTGGATCTGTGGCTAAAGTACAGCATAATTAATAACCAATGGTGTTTTGCATTAGAGATATCAACCTAGCCTGAGGTGTCTCAAAATTTGCCTGTTGTGTCTGTGGGAAACATAACAGTATACAGGTTTGGAAGGACCTGAGAGTGAGTAAATGATAGCATAGTTTATATTTTGGGGTAAACTGTCCCTTTTAGTATTTGGGCTAAACTGTCCCTTTAAATACCAAGGCCTAGTCCTCAGTAGGCCCAGACTAAGGCTGTCTTTATGTTTCAAGAGGTCTCAAGACCCAGACCTCCATACTAAGCACTGTATTCTGATACACAGCTTCTGTTTCATTCCACTCTTACGCTGTCTTGATTCATATTTGTTCCTTTCTTCATTTCACCTGGAAATCCAATTTTTATTATAATTTTCTCTGTCCCCCTTGTTTCTCTTATTTTTTTTTCCTCTTAATCTCTAAATCTCTCTACCCTCCAGCTCATTTAATTTATTTTCATTTACTTTATCCATGCCTTCTCTCATTGGCTGGATTTATAGTCTGTCTGCGGTAAGGTGAGGCTTAGGTGGGCTGAGTTGTAAGTCTAAATGATGTGAGTTTAGAATTATAGACTTGATAAAGAGTTTGCAAAAGAGAGAGAGAGCACCAAGAACACAATGTTGTTTAGTTTTCCATTTCAGCATTTTTGAGAAAGCTCTTGTTCATATATATGTGCGCACATATTCAGTCATGCGCAACCTTTACCCAAATGTATATAGGCAGCTCAACATCTGTGTTTCATTGAGGTAATTTTCTGGCCAAACACCTTTCCTCAGCTCAATGGACCAAACATTTGAAAGGAATATAACTGATGTAAATAAGCGATTATGAATGAGCATTGTATTTTTTATGCTTTGATATTTGAAGAAACAGTTTACCTCAACTGAAAAATATGTCATCATTTATTCACCCTCATTTTTCACCCTCACGGGAGGTGTTTAAAATATCCAAACTGCTCTTTAGCCTACATTGGAAGTGGTTAGTGATGTAAATGTTTTTTAAGCCGACTATCCCTTTAAGTGTATGTTTCAGTGTTGAGTTTTAAACAGGGACAGGCAAAATGTTTGACCATTCGTTGAGTTGCCAGAGTGACTAGACGATTTAAGCCTTGTACAATTAGACTGGTTTCAGATTTACCTCACAACAGGTTTCTTACGGGGCGTTTTCACAAGATGCTTTCCTGCAAAAAAGAAAGGAAATGCAATATAGGAGTTTTTTAAAAGTTGACGAGTTGGATAATTTTAACTCAATGTGGTATTTTTTCGAAAAGGGCTAGATGTGGCCAAAGACTTTCCTTTGAATGTGTACGGCTGTAACATGCTGTCATCATGTTAATTAAAACACAACTGCTAAAATTACAAGGAATAAATCAATATTAACTAGTTGACATAATTAATCAACTAGTTGATTAGTCAACCATTGTGACCCATTACTATTTTTCAGCCTTAGCTTCTTAGCTAATCTAACTCAAGATTAATCTTTTTTTATTGTTTCTCAAGGAACAAAAAAATGGGAAAAAAATGGGAGATTTTGTTTTTACTAAATACTTCATGATAAATGATGACAAAATAGCAAAGACAGTCTCAAATTTCTTACCACGATCTACCTATTATTTCCAAACTGAGAAGAGTATTAATTTCCATGGGTGATAAACTGTATTCACATCCTAAATACAGCCTTACTGTGGTCATTAGCATCTCTCTGACGGATGAACTGATGTTTACATAGACCACAGTGCTAATTGCTAACAGTGATTTTGTTGACAAAAGAAAATCTCTATTAACAGAAAAGACTGTGACAAGCATGTCTGTGTGTGTGTGTGTGTGCGCACGTGTGTGTACAATTTGTAGCAGTAAGTTTGCATGGAAGTTGCAAACAGAAACTATCCATGAACCCCAAAAAAGTGTACAATCTGACAGTTCTATATTATTAAAAATATATTGCCCTAGTGTAGTTTTATGTTCGTAACATGTGAATTAACAGATTCAAAGTAGCTTCCCCAACACAGATTCAGAATGTGGTTAATGTATTTATTTTTACTGAGTGTGCGTTGTTGCTAAAATAATGTAACTGTCTAAAAGATAGGATAATTTGGGCTTGAACACAAAGTTTTCTTTTTCACATTCAGAGTGCTTTGTGAGAGATTGTGAGAGAGTGTATTGTGTGACTGGATTTAAGACAAGACAGACAGTCTCTTTGGGAAAGCTCTTTTTTCTCTTAGCTGACCTATAGATCTTTCCAATACAACACACCAGGTAATAAAGGGGTGGACAAAGGAAAGAATGAAGCCAGTGTCTTATCGTTCTTTGTTGTCCGGGGGCTTCAATATCATGCTGCTATCTCACACTAAATCTTAACTAAGTCTTTTTCCTCTCAGTGGTGTAATTGAGTGTTAAGATACTGTACTGTACTGTACTGTAGTGGCAAACCTGGTTAACCTGTTTAAATTATTTTTATGATACTGCTTGGTAACCATTTGGCACTAAAAAAGCCATGCACTACCAGATGAGCTATAGGAACACCTAGAAAACCTCTAATACAGATTTATACATATATAAAGCATTTTTCACTCTCTGTCGCCCCCTACAGGTCAGGAGGAATTAATAGAGCGAGTGTCGCTGTCCTCCATGCTGAACTCAGGTGAACAGTGGCAGTCTTTCCAACATCATGGCCGAGGATTCACTCTGGAGTACCGCCTGCGGTTCCGCTGTGATACCAATTACTACGGGCCACTCTGCAACAAGCTCTGCCGTGCACGCGATGACTTCTTCGGCCATTTTGACTGTGATCCTTCTGGTAGTAAAGTGTGTAAGGATGGCTGGACTGGAGCAGAGTGCAGACAGGGTGAGAAGATCCAGCACTTTGTCCTCAGATCCTGTGGTCTTCAAACAGTTCAAGCTAAAGTTCAAGCAATCTACAAGTTCAAGATCTTAAAGCAACACTACAAAAAGATCATTGTCTTATTGTTTTTTGAAATATATTTTTAAGAAATAGTTATGAAATAGTGTTTGATAGTATAAAAAGGCTTTTTAAAGAATATATCTTGAATTAAACTTTTTTTATCAATGAAAGACAAGAGTCTTTTACTAGTGGACTCAGACTTTTGGATCACACTGTATGTTTAATATATGATAAAGTAATAATAATGTAATGGTAATATTAATGTTTGTATTGCTTGTGTTGTTATTAATCATATTTTTGCCACTCAGTGGCACCTATGTTATCCACATCATCACTGATCTAAATGAATTCTGTCTGTTTGCCCATGTATGGTGATTTTCCTGTAGCGGTGTGTAAGCAGGGATGTCACCTGGACCATGGCTCCTGCGATCTGCCTGGAGAGTGCAAGTGAGTCAGAAGAAGACAGTTTTGCAGTGCTACACAGCGCTGATGCATACAATATTCAATAGCTGTTCACTTTGTTTGTGACCTTCCTCATTTCCTGTGTCATAACCTCTCTCTCTTTTTGTAGATGTCATTATGGCTGGAAAGGTGAACTGTGCGATGAGTGTGAGACGTTTCCTGGGTGTGATCACGGCACCTGCACTGAACCCTGGAAATGTGTGTGTGACACAAATTGGGGTGGCCTTCTCTGTGACAAAGGTGAGATGAAACCTGCAGCTCGTGTATGTGCATATATGCGAAAATGCCTGCGTTATATTCATTTATTAGTATTATGAGGGATGTGAATTAAGAACTATATTTAATCACAATTTATCTCAATTTGTTTGTGGTTAAATATGCTAAACTATGTAGGTTTTCTATTATGAACATGTTTGGAAATTGTTTAATTCTGTTCCTGTAGCTCAGTTGGCAGAGCATTGCGCTAGCAACGCAAAGGTCATGGGTTCGATTCCCAGGGAGCTCATGCACTGACAAAATGTCTAACTTGAATGAACTGTAAGTCGCTTTGGATAAAAGCGTCTGTCAAATGCGTAAATTTAAGGTGGAGTAACTGTCTAGAGATTGTAAAACATTAAAAGGCTGCAATTTTTCCAATTGAAAATGTTGGTACTTTGAAGGCCATGTCATGGTCATTGAGTTTTAAAGAATACGTCATATATTTGAACCTTTTTATGAAAAAGCATATTTGTTCAGGTCACGTGAAGTTGCCCTTTGGAAACGTCTTGTTATTTGTTAATTTTTTTTTTCTTTGTCTCTCCTGATAAATCAAAGCTGTCTAACAGCAAAATTGAGTCAGGGGAGCGCTTCACTATTTTAAACCAGAAACTCTTTCTGCATGTCAGTCATTTTGCACGTTTGGGTCACAGACATGAAGTTTGCTGACTGTGTCTTTAAAGTGCTGGGCTTTGAAAAGCGCACATTTTTGCAGGTTAGCAGTGTGTAACAGTAATAATATCATTTTGACAAAATGTGTTGAAGTTGTAAAAAGAAATTAAACCTATTGAATCACATGCATTAACACATTATTTTTGATTCATATAAGAACGTGCTTTTAACAAAACTGCAAGACATGTCTGCAGCATTATAGTATTTGTTTCTATTAGTGCATAGTGCATAGGCAACATTTGTGTAAACAGATCCAGTTTAGCTGATATGGACCCACGCGTTGGTGTTACAGCAGAGAGGTGTAAGATGATAGTCTTGGGTAAACAGAACGTGAGAATGTGAGCTCGTTGGTTCTTTGGAGGTGAAGGCTAAAACAGAGTCATTCAATGGTTATGTGAGCAGCCGTTACACCCTCACACACACAAACACACATGTACCAAGAATACACACATGCACATGAGATGAATAGAGGGCGCAGAACTCTAGATACTAGCTTGATCTTTATTCCTCTCTCTCTCTCTCTCTCTCTCTCTCTCTCTCTCTCTCTCTCTCTCTCTCTCTCACACACACACACACACACACACACACACACACACACACACAACCAACCGCTAAGCCTAAATCTCAGGAGCCAGTTTAATCACAGCACTGTTGTTAATTTTCGTCTGTCTGTTTGTATGTTGTGTTTTTAATTCTTCCGCTTATGAATGCTTGTGTGTTGTGGGTAAATCTTCAGGAAACAATGCAGTTTAGTTTAACTCAACCTCTCAGGCATGACCTAGATTAAACTCTTGGTTAGATTTTGTATGATTTATGATACAAACCAGATTTGACCCATCTCTGGAATGTCAAACTCAATTTGTGCGTAGATCAAACTGCCATTTTGTGTAACCTCATCAGTCTAAGCTTGAAATTATTGTTTATAAATAAAAGTTATCCTACAAATAACAAAAGTTCGCCTTGGTAAATAGATGTTGTTTTTCCAGAGCTTCCTTTTAGTCACATACATTCAGAGCATGTATTGTATTCTGCTTCTGAAACACTGAAGCACTGCTGAGAGCAACTGAATAAAAAAACGCAAATTGTGTTTTTTACACACAAAATCTCTCTTTCCCTCACATTGCTCTCTTTCATGTACAGATCTGAATTATTGTGGTAATCATCAACCCTGCAAGAATGGTGGTACTTGTACCAACACTGAACCCAACGAGTACTTGTGTGTGTGTCAGGAAGGTTTCCATGGCCGCAACTGTGACATCAGTAAGTAGAGTCTATAAAACACAACTGTAAAGTCAGTCAACCGTATCTTCTCTGTTACAACCAAACCTCAGAGATGTGCTGTAACAGATTAAAACTAAAAGAATTATACAGTCCAAACTCACTCTCTGACTTTAACACTGCAGCACTCCGCTTATATTTTTATAATGACCAGAAATCCGATGGCTGACTTCTGGAACAGTGAAGCTCACAATGTCATTAACACATTCATTTCCTATTTTTTCACTGTGCCACGCTGCTTGAGCTTGACCAATTATATCCTTATCTCCCCCGTAATCTTAAGTCTGTTATTATGTTAAATAATTATTATTATTATTACTAAGTTACTACATTAAAAAGACAAAAAAATTATTTTAAAAGTTCTTAGTGTCATTTTTGTTCCATTGTCCCATAGAATAACTAAAAAGTAGCAACTCGTGTGAAGGACCCCAATTCAAAAATACAGTTAATACAGGTGTGCGACTAAAATAATGAATCCCTCTTTCTCTCGTTCTTTACTTTAACAGTGAAGCATGCATGTCTCTCGTCCCCGTGTGCAAATGGTGGAACGTGTATTGAAGACCCAACAGGATTTAGCTGTGTGTGCATGCAGGGATGGAAGGGACCCACATGTGCCACCGGTAAACATACACACACACACCTGCACAGACAGCAATCGGCACCAATCAAAGGCAGCTGCTGTTTCCTGTACTGCTGCAGCCAATTGCTGTCAGGAATATACCAAAATAGTGTTGCTTAACTACAGCACAAACAACAAGCAATCGCATAGGATGCACATTTGATATAATTAGCTTTCAGGTTTTGGGTGACTGTTTAGAGAACAATGGCATATTTATAAATGGTCTCACCAGTTTTTGGAGGGGCACCAGTGGCAGTCCTGGCTTACTTTTTGCCCTAGTTGAGATGACTACAGAAATACAGTCTTTTTAACAATTTAACAGCTGTTTAAGAAAGTTTGAGGCTTGTTAGTCTCGCATTACACATTTGGTGTAGTAGACATGGAAAATCGGGTTTAATTCTCAAACTATTAATAATATTTTTGAAATAATTGAAGCTTTTATTAGAAAAAGAATGAGGAAAAAAGTGCATGTATAGAGAATGTCAAGCAGTTTTGAATACATCTTCATATCTAAAAACACAGTGATCAAAGATATGAATAGAGAACTATATGCTAATGTAATAATTATCTTTCTTTGTCCTCCTCTATTCCTCCGTTTCTCTTTTAGGTTTAAATTACTGTAACTCCCACTTCCATCTTTGTCCTCCTTTTTATCCTCTTACATTT
This sequence comes from Botia almorhae, assembly GCA_036877575.1. Taxonomy (NCBI): domain Eukaryota; kingdom Metazoa; phylum Chordata; class Actinopteri; order Cypriniformes; family Botiidae; genus Botia; species Botia almorhae. The sequence goes on from JAZGTJ010000490.1 coordinate 70,843, forward strand.
GATCCTCTTCTGTTTTTAATCCTTGATAGCACCCTGTTTATGGTTTCTTTCCTTCTTGTTGCTCATCGTGTCTCTCTGAGTTTAATTTATCTGTATTTGTTCAGGACCCACTGTGTGAGTGTAGAAAAAATAAAGCCTTGAGAGCTATGCGCACCATAATCATTGTACCATTCGTCCATGTCATGACTGCACCTCCAGCATTCACACACACACACACACACACACACACACACACACACACACACACACACACACACACACACACACAGCTTATCACATTATCAGCCCTTGTCCTCATCCAGATGCAGATACACATTAAAATTATATAGACAGACAAACAGACAAACAATTAAACTGCCAATGTATGAAATCACAAAACTGAAACAAAGAACATGTTTCTCTCCTCTCTGCAGCAGTGTTGCAGTGTGACGCCAGTCCCTGTGGGCGTGGGGCTACTTGTCAAGAGACGCCTGAAGGCTTCCAATGTCTGTGTCCTCCGTTCTGGACCGGAAGAACCTGCCAGCTCGGTGAGCATAAAGAACAACAAACTATGTCTTCAGCCGTCCCTGCATGTCCACACTTGCCTAACCTGGCCTTAGCCTCACACTCTCCAACATCCTCACCTGACGAAACCTGCATCTACCTGTCTGAACTTGTTGTAAACTGTCCCTGCCTGTCTGTAATGTGAATACCTGTTCATACCTGTTTATGCTTGCATTCCTCACCTCACTCTCAGAGGGTACATGGACCATGGGATTAAAGCCCTGGAACCAGCTCTCCTGTAGTTCAGTGGTTAGAGCATGGCGTTAACAACGCCAAGGTCATGGGTTCGATTCCAGGGATTGCACATACTCAGAAACGATGTATAGTCTAATGCAATGTAGGTCGCTTTGGATAAAAGCGTCTGCCAAATGCATAAATGTAAATGTAAACCATGAAAAAGTGATACAGAAATGATGAGACCTTTGATCTGGTATTATATACCACCAAACTGTGACCATCAACCTCAGCTTTGTACATTTATGCATTTGGCAGATGCTTTTAATTGTGTATTCCAGGTGTACTGTTATCAGTTTATGTGTTCTCTGGGAATCGAACCGGAGACTTTGGCATTGTTAGCATTATGCCAGTTGAGCCATATTTGAAGTAAATGCATCTTTCATTTCAAAACTCTATATCTGCACAAGTCACTTTGGAATTATTATTCACCATGCAACAGCACTGTTTCCTGGACAGTTATCTCTTAACCTGGATCAGACAATTTCATGGTGCAGTGTGCAGTGTATTTAATTGCTGAATCAAGATGATGTTTGGCTGGATCTGCCACAAACGTTGTTGACTGGTGGGAGAATCTCTCTCACACTCCATTGCCCCCCGAGTCCCAGCTCAGGTCTGGCCCTGTGGAGTGTATCAGTCTCTCTGGACTGATGACTGCACTGTAAAATGCAGTCATGTGTCAAAGTGACACCAACAGCCGGTAGCATCAGTACTAAAAGATCTGTCTTTGAGGGCGAGATGTGTTTTAATCAGTAAAGACACCTCACTGTGGTTAGAAGTAATACTTTTCTACTGTTTTCCATCTGCACCTGTGAACGCATAGCAATTGAATTATGTATTAATGCGGAATGTAAATAACCTTTAATAATAGTCTAACAAAATATGTCACTAAGATATATAATTATTATTAATAATTAATTAACTGTTTTTTTTAACACAGCTTTACATTGCTCCTAACAATAAACTATACTGTAATAAAATACCTTAGGCATGGTTTTGACTGGCTAATTGCTTTTGTAATACTGAATTCTTTCTTCCTGCTTGACGCTGCATTTGGAAGGGATTATTACAATGTTGCATTATGCAAAAATGTTTTTAGCACTGGTGTGCTTTGTTGTTACATGAACACATTACATGCATGTGAGTGGTGTGCTCTGCCCTCTTCCTCAGACACTAACGAATGTGAGACTGGTGTGTGTGTCAATGCTCGATCCTGCCGTAATCTGATTGGAGGATATTTGTGTGACTGCCTTCCTGGTTGGTCAGGACCAAACTGTGACATCCGTAAGTTTTATTTGGGCCAAAAATTTTAACCCTGTGGTGCCTCAAAAGTTTTATTCTAATGTTTAGGACACTGCCTACTGTGAGTTGTGGAACAGAGGTACTTTAATCACCAATAGTTCTTTTGATTGTAGAGTCATATTTTATTGATCAAGTCTTACTCTGAAGTGCAAAATGAATTTAGTTAGCTAGTCTCTTTCTTCTCAGCGCAACTCAATGTTCTGCAGGTTTCCACTTTGTTGCCCATTGATTTTTTGTAAATATCATCTATTCAACAGGGAACAGTAGCTGCCAGGGGTTGTGTCTAAATGGAGGTATCTGTGAGGTAAGATACAGTGTTCATTTTGTGCAGTTCACACAGTGAATCTGTGCCACATCAATGACTTTCTTCAATAAGCTTACTTGAATCTCAGAGATGTTTAGTTACTTTGAAATGTAATCATTTCTCCTTCAGTATATATAATCTAAATCTGTGTGATGTTCTGGGTTACAGGACTCTCAGTGCGTATGTTTGCCAGGTTTCTCTGGTAAATTCTGCCAGGTAGTGCTGAATGCCTGTGACAGCAACCCCTGTCTCAATGGGGGGCACTGCGTGGAGCGGCAGGGCGGCAGAGGCATGTTCTGTAGCTGCCTGCTGGGATACGCTGGCACCTATTGTGAGGTGAGTGTTTATTATTGTTTGGTTTATAGTAACAGTACTTGCTTGGCATTAAATTTATGCTGCTTTGCAAGTCTTAGAATTTCCTTACTGGAATGCAAATCTTGTTTATGAGGTTATGTGGTTGTGACTCATGTATAGCTTCTGGCTTTATCGGTATGAAGGCTTATGTCGATACTGCATTGTGTCCTTTCTGTGATGGTGAGTGTAGTTAATTACAGTTTTTGTATTTCAGGCTATGCTGGATCTTTGCAATCCCAACCCCTGCCCGAAGGGGGTGCCATGCTACAGCACAGAGGGAGGCTACGCGTGTGCCTGTCCGGAAGGTTACTATGGAAATGAATGCATGAGTCTCAAGGAGTCGTGTCATGAACCCCACTGCCAAGGTTGGGGGCATAAATATTAAAACTGGGATGGATGTATAGAAAGGATATGTAACAACTTATGTATATGTAGGATATGTAACTTAAATATGTATAACTTCTTCAGCACTTAAATTGTTCTCTGCCTCATTTCTCAGGAGCTATGTCAGATCCAGGTGGAAGTGGGTTTGGTGTTTATATGGTGTTAGTGGGCGTCTTTTCTCTGCTCGTCGCAGGCGTCTGCTCTGTCTGCGCACTACTGCTTTCCCGTCTGCACCAACAGCATCGTACCAAAGAGCAGCTGCGCACATCAGCACCGGAAGACAGCGCTATAAACAATCAACGGCAGTTCTGCACTCTCATTCATAACCTCGACCACAGCGTGGCCCTCCTGCCTCCTGCCCATACAGTGCCCAACTCAATGCCCGTTGTGCCCGTGCCTGCACTCTGCAGTGAAGAGATTGAACTCACCCTCCCCCCATCACCAGCACCTTCCCCAGCCTTAAAACCGGCCCACGGGCTGAAGCTGGATATCTGCAACCGTGAGCGAGAGAAACTCAACCGTTTCCACAATGTAGACAACCAGGAACTGGAAGTGTGACCATTCCTTGACCATTGGGAGGGACTCTTGACTTCCTGGCTCAGAGGATTGTTCTGCGTTGTGGTTGATGTTGGTTTATTAAGCTCTGTTGTAGAGCTTTGACCTCTGAGCTTTGCATTATATGACCTGAAAAGGTTCCAACTGAGAGGGAAATATTATCTGCGAAAGTAATTATATTGACAGATCAAAATAAGTTTAAACGGACAATGTTTCAAAGGCCAGTCATTCAACTTTTTTAATCCTGAATATTTAAGTGTTTACATTTGTGCCCTATATATTTGTACACGTAATTGTTCGTAACTGTGTGCATGTGCATCTGTGTGTGACAGGAATGGAGTCTCAATCTTGTGGTCTTAGTCTTAAGACCCTTTGAGATCAAGTAAACGTGGCCTTTATCTGGGTCTCAGTTAATGCCTTTGGATCTGAATGTTTGGATCTGAGTCTCATAATTTGGTGTGTTGGTTTGGATTTAGGTCTTGGTCCACGGTCTTTGATAAGAACAGTTTAAAACCTAACATCACCCTGGACTTAAACATACAGTTTCTTTTTCACAAGTGTTGCCTTTACTTTTTTTAGTTTTGTATAATCCGGCATTGTATAAGTTGTTTACAAGGCCTACGTTTTAATTCATTTTTTTCTTTCACTGTAAAAAAAACGCATTAATATATAAAAATCATGAATAAGATAATTCTAGTGTCTCTTCAATACAATTTGTGTGTAAACAAGACAAAATATTGTGTTGACTGATTTCTATAAACTAGGTTTTTATTAAATTCAGCAAAATAGTAGAAAATCTTAACCTGTGAAATCAACTGAGTTTTGTGGCTTTGTGTACATCTGAGAGCCGTCCAATTTACATTAACAAACTTATGAAAATCACTTTTCCAAGCCATTTTATAGTGTTTTTTCTACTGAGCATTGTGGGTAGGAATACCCGTAAACCACTATAAATCTGTATCTGCAGAACTGCAGAAAGCTCATTTGATGGCTGGCATCTAAATTCAATGCCACATAAATAAATTTTTTGGTTTCAGTTTACTAAAACTGAGTCTTAGTCTACATCTGGGTCTACATGTGGTCTAGAACAGGGCCTTAGGGGGTCTGGTATTGGTCTGTGTCTTGGTTGATCTAATCGTAACTCCAGCTCTGTTGTTTAAACGTATGACCGTTGTTGTGGGTGGTTTATCATGTATTTCCACAAAGCCATGCACGTCAATAGAACTTGGAACTGATTTTTTTAAATATTTACAAGAGTGTCGTGTTCATGATTAACATCTGAAGGACTTATGAAGAGAGCAGGCCGATGAAGTGCAACTTCATATCCTTAAAATTCCTAATTATTGTCTGTCATGTTGATGTACAAGATGTATGATGTTTGTAATACATGGATGTATATAGCGCCATTGTACATATGTTGTACATATCGTTTTATCATTTTGTATTCTGGCTCTTTGCAAAATGTCAGCATTTTAATTTCTTGTCACTCAGCGGGTAATTGCTGCAAGATCACGTTGTAATTAAAGTGCATTTATCCACAAAATCAAAAACTGCTTGTGTTTTTCTGCGCGTGTGCATTTTAACATTATAGAACATTTAGTTAGGTTAGGTAACATTTAGTTACATTAAGTTAGGTGCGCATGCAGTACACGAAAGTATACTTTCAGTCTACTGTTTGCGTACTTGTGAACTCAGAAAAGTTTACTACTGTTACACATTGAATACCTACAAGCACACGTTTATAAGCTAAAAAGTGGGCCAAGTTTGTCCCAGTAGTAATGAGTGAAATGGTACACTTACAAGTATACTAGTAATTACATATAGTATACTTTTATATAAATGTACTTTGCTCAAGTATACTTAAACCTAACTTGAAGTACATATTTTTGTAATGAGAACCCTGCTGTAACCTTTACATTATTCACTTATCTTTGCAGTTCTGTTTATTCAAATAATTTCAAACTGTTTGTTTGAATCGACTGAAAAAACTATTGCATGTATGCATGCTAGTTTAACATGCATGGCATTTTAGGTTTTGTAGGTAATTGATTTAGCGTTATGACTTACCTATTTGGTTTTTTAGAATTGTGCCCACCTCCCAGTTTTATCACAAAGACCTTTAGTCTAGCAGTCTTGAATGCTTTGTAAATTCTTTTAACTGAATGATTGGTTACAAGAAAATAATTTGTTTATGACTCAAGTCCCTTGTGTAGGTGAGAATAAGTATTTATTGTGTGTATTGAAGTGTAGTCTCTTAGAGGTCAGCATAGAGTGAGAGTGCCAGATTCCTGCATATGACAAGTGTGAGCTTTGACCTCTTACAGACAGGGAATGGGCGGACATAATTCTTGCCTTCCTGTTCCCACCCGTCCATGAGGAAATGTAGGAAGTCCAGTCCTCTTAAAACACATAAACGATCACACTTGCACACACAGCAGCGGTGAAACAGGGACACCACCTCCCTCCACACCTGCTGTGTTTCAGGATACCCAGCCTTTCCCTCATTAACTGTATTGTACTCAACTCCAGTGGGTCTTCTTCCTGGCAGAATACTGGTGCTCCCCAAACTTCAGAACTGTGTTTCTTCAAGAATGAGTCCTTGAGCATATTTCTGAATTATGTGAATGAAGTATGTTTTTTAGGGTAAGTTCCAAATGACTGTAAGTATTTTGTTAAGACCAAATAAAAAAGAGATAAACCACTATTTATAAAAGCTTCAACGGAACACTTTACCTAAAATGTAATGGCACGTATTATCACGTAAGGCCAGCAACTGCAAATCAATGATTATTTATATTGATCTCCAGAAACATTTCTCTTCAAACTGCACCTGCATGTCTCTGTGTTCAAGAGGTTTTCACATAGGACATTTTTTGCATTCAAAAACAGTTTGACAGATTGCAACAGAATAACAGAAATCATTGGACTTTATTTTCAAAACTGAAATATTTAATGACACTGGCTGTCAGATATACAGTATATACACACAGACCGACAATTAAAAATCTGCATATACACATACACCAACACATTTAGTTCACGTGCATCTGATAACTCAAGCACTGTTACACTGTAGCATCTGGATGGCATCTCATGGCTCTACAGTGACATCTAGTGGTTGTCAGTGGTATTCGCAAACCTTTTTAAAGTTTACATAAAAATGTACATAACAAACAAAATACATAACAAAATGTAATTTATACAAGCACAACCACCACATTCAACAACCAGTCAAAACACATTCATGTGTGGTATGAAATCTGACTGAAAGCAGATCTGTGTTAATGTGTTTTAAATAGAAAAATCATATCTGGCCACATATAACTGCAGTTTGAAGTAAATTAAAAGAAATTGAATTAAAAAAAATCTAATTTCCCCTGCAGTGTGGACTGTCTGCTGTGAATAAAAAAATCAAAGCCTTCTTTTTCCCACATGATAACAATTACCACATATCTGCAAGGGCATGCAACTTATCTACATTTTAATACATTCTGATATCTCTCTCTGCTATAACTGCATTTGCCACACATGACAAATGATATGGTGTTACAAATGCCAGGAGATGTATTTCTTGTCAGAAGATTTCTTTTTTTGAAATTGTTCATTCGAGAAAAGCAATTCTTAAGAGTTTGAACTCTTCTCCTTGTATACATATGATCCACATAATTCAGAATAAAAGTATAAAGGTTGTTATTTTTATAGTGTATTGTGTGATACAGATGCAGGGGATACTTCTATGATTTTGATCTCTATAAAACTGACCTAACAAGTTGAAATTTTAACCTGAAACGGGCTGAAATGAGTCTCTGCACTACTTTCTGTTTTAACATTTAAGTATTTCACTGTGATTTCTAGGCAAACAATCACACTTTAATAACAGTACAAATCAACAGACAGAACAAGTTAGGTTTTTTGTCACATAAAATGTAGTCAGACTTATATTGCTCCTTACTGTGGCATGCAGGAAGTTATCCAAAGAGTTGAACCAGTTGGATTTTCTCACTTGGCATAACGCAAAACTGGAGTTGCACATTAGAAATGAATGAGAGGCTAATCCTAAATTCAGTTTCTCAAATAAACAGGAACCGCACGGTTGTGACATCATCTAACCTTAATATGAGCATGCTGTCAGACAAGAGTGTTTGGTTGTGCTCGGGTGTTGGATAGAGATGTTACAGCTGTGGTCTGTAGAACTGTTGAGCTCAGCAGGTGAGGTGAGGCGCTAGGCTGTTGGGTTCGCACTGCAAAGAAAGACATCAATCAATATTTGAATATTACACAACCAATTTTGTTATATAATTATGCACATTGCCTCTAAAACTCTCTCACACACAATTAACTATGGCAACACACTCCTGCTTGTTTGTTGCTGCTTTAATATGTTTTGCTTGAAAGAATGTAATTATGCAAAAATGTGTCTCAAGCCTCATCTTCTCAATTCAAAGCTGCAGCTCATGTTGAGTTTTTGGCTAACCTGTGCTGCTCTGTTCTGGCACAAGGTTCTGATTGGTCAGGCTCTCCTCACAGTTTTGCAATTGTTGAAAGGACTCAAAGTTCACAGATGCATCGTCCTCCGAAAGGCCGTGTGCCACCTGTCCATCGCCAGGCCGACACACCTCAAAACGCACCCACTGATAACTAAGTCAGTCAGACGAAGAGTTACCCACTCAATATTGTGCATAGAACACATGAAGATTTAGTGACTAAACATTTGAAAATATGCAATAAAATAATGGTAGTTTTTAATTTCATTCCAGCATCTGAATTTAAATTATTATTACTGACTTGTTGCATTTGCGAGCCCCAGGACAGCTCTGAATTAGGTTCTGAATGGTGGGATGAGAGAAACCAAAAAAGGCTGCTCCAGACGGGACGATGTTGGTCAAGGGTTTCCCTCTAAGAGACAAAAAGACAAGACTATGTTAACAGGTTCTGTGTTACACAATGGGTAAAGCTGTACATAAAAACAATGACTTCTGGGTAATTCTACAGGACTTTACCTTCGGGAAGCAATGGCTTTCAGGAGGTTTGCGTGGCACGTTTGGGCTGATGAAGCCACTATTGTGTTCTGTGGATCATCCTCTGGCGCAATCTCAAACTGTGCAAGACAATTGATTCTGCTGAGTTCAAATGGCCCATTTTAACAGTTCACAGACAACTTCAGAAAACAAGGGTGTCTGACAACTTTACAGGCATATTTACTGAAATACAACTACCTTTGTCCCCAATTTAATATGTTTTGGCTATAGATATAGCAGCTATAAATCTACCTATATTTAAAACTCACATTTACATTACATGTACACATTTGGAAATGGGTTTGATTCAAGGTATACATTTTCTCAGCCTGTGGGTTCTTTAGGAATCAAACCCATAATCTTGGCTTTGATACCATCATACTCTACCAACTGGCATTCAAGAAACAACCAGAAGTAACATACTGTTCCTGCCTCAGAGAAAAAACTGACAAAAAAGTGAACACAGTTTGTGGTTGATTTAGATGGACTGTACTATAGGTCACAAACAACATATATAATTTGTCCCTCTGTGTGCATTTGTGCACCTGTGGTCCTTGGCCACCATCTTTGATTTGGCAGGTGTACAGGCACGTCTGATCAAGGTTCTTCATGCTTACGAAAACTCGAGTGCTACAGAACCCCACAGGATAGATAAACGTCTCATCATGAAACAGAGCCCTATCTGTGATGATCTAACATAAATAAACAGAAAGAAAACATTTCACGTTAAGCAGTACATCAGGACTCTAGGAGCATAAAAGCTGCTATATGCGAGCATTATACAGTTAAATATCTGTCACATAAATGCCCACAGTATGAGGCATGCTACAGTTTAACTAATAGAAAACTAATTAAATACAAATTAAAAGTGCTACATTTCAGGGAACTACCAGGGAAACGATAACAGCTATGTATCATTACTCAAAATGTGGCCACAGAGCACACTACACTACCGGCTATTGTCACAATAAGACTGAGATGATTGGCTGACCTCTCCCAGGCTGTAAACCGTAAGTCCACCGAGCACTATGGGAAACACCGGCCTGCCGGAAGAGTCCAGCGAGATGGGCTGCACAAGTTTACGAACTCCTCCCTCTGTGACTTTCCTCTTCTTACAAATCTTCTTCATAACTAAGAGAATTGAATCAAATTGGTTACAAAGTAACCACTAGACCGGCAGTCTCAAAAATTCAGAAACAGCTTATGCAAAAGGCTTTGTAATGAGATGTTATTTTGAAACACTCACGTTCTTCCCTTCCATTCTCCCTTCCTCTCTCTTTTCGTTCTTTTTTGGGTTTCTTCAAAATACTGTCTTCAGATCCTGAGAGTCCAGACCCTTGGCTCTGATTCCCTGAGGGAACAGTGCCCCCTGGTGTACTGGAGCTTACAGTGACTGGAGCATGTGTACTGCTGCTGGGAGTTGGTATTGGCTCACCTTCAGCCTGAGACTGATACTGCATTAAAGACTTCAGCAAGAATCTAGAGGGACAAAATGACTGAGCTGTTTCTCAGGTCTGCAACTATCATTATTTTGATAATTAAGTACACCATCTAGTTGACAAAACAACAAACCTTCTTTCCTCTTTTGCCCGGACAAACTTCTCTTCCAGGTGAGCTATTTCATCATATAGTGCTGCATTTTCCTGTGGGTGAAAGAGCACCAACCTAAGAATTGTTATGAAAACTACTAAGAAAACTACTTTTATATACATAAACTTGTATATAAAAACATTAACATACAAATATCATGGCACGGGCAGCCTTGCACAGACGGGTGTATTTCATTCTGTACTTCTCATTTTGGTTTTTGCGAGGACCCTTCTTAACCTTTTGCCTCGGCTCAGTGTGACTCGTGGGGGAAGGCAGGGGCCCCAGGGACGATCCGGACCCCGAACTTGGGAAGGTGGACTGGGCAGTGAATGCCTGTAATGCCTGCTGTCGTTCTTCATCTGTCTGTATACACCAGTTACAAAGACATTTTAACATAAAACTACAACAAAAATGGTTTTGATTGGAAAAATATTAACTAAGCAGACTCTTTAAAGAAGCATGGGTTATAAAATGGCCAAACGGGTTATGGAACACAATGAGGTGAAGTGTGTAACCTAAATAAGACACCTGTGAGTCACCTATTCCAGTTTAATGTGCCAAGACTATAAATACGTCATTCTTTTCTGAGCAAGACACACTCAACATGTCTCAACCACGGGCATAAGCTTGGGCGTGACAGGCAGGGAAAGCCTTTGGGAAACCTTTTTGTAACAATTATCCATTCCATTGGGTGCCACTTTTAAAGCTACAGTATTTTAGGTTAAAATACTTTCTCCGAATGCAACTTAATATGCAAAGACAGCTATAGAATTTTGCCAACATGACTATTGAGGAAAGAGTTCAAAAAACCATCATTTCCTTTTGATGCCACTAAAGGTTTGAAAATGACAAGCTACAGATTAAAAGCCAAACACACAGGTTATAAATGTATACTCAAAACAAGGAAAAAAAAGAGAAAATAACTGGACTTGTCAATCATCCAAACAGGTGGCACAAAGGTGAATAACAAACAAAACAACATGACAAGACATTTTCCTTAGTAAATAAGACGCTCTTATGGTAAAGAGGAAGTCAAATTAACACACTGACAGCTGGCTGTTTCTGCACCCAACCCTCATTTAGCTAAAGCTGATGTGTATTTATCACAGGAACTTACCAACAGAGCAAAAACTCCATTTCTGCTCTCAATCCTCTTGAAGCGCCGACTGCCTTTCTGTGTCTGTAACATACCGTGACACTAAAGAAAATGCTTCATTCTGATCTACTCGTCACTCATCTATGGGTTTCTCTGACCCTGCCTTCCTTTCCTACATTAGTCACTCTAACACATTAGTGAATGTACAACTAAAAGACAAATGCAAATAAAATCATACACACAAAGAACTGATTACTGAATGGAAAAAGTAATATATGGTAAATGACCGACAGATAACAGACAGTCAAGTGTCATAAATGATGTTGGGTTACAACGTTATGAATCTCACCTCTCTATACATCACCGCCTCAAGACTTGACTTTGCACTATAAAGGGGTAAGCAGAACATATTAAAATCATGTGTTTGTATTTATTTATGTATGGTGTCAGTTTTGCAGACATTTTTTATTTTTACATAATTTCTGTACTTATACTGCACAGTAAATCATTTTTAAAATTCTGTACTTAGACTGCACCAATCCACGATCAATGATTCGTTGCTTGATCTCCTTGATGTGCATGGGGCGCCCAGCTTCTTCTAGAACGATCTAAAACCAGAAAGACATTCCCATCGTCTCAAGCTAATCCAAAAATGTTGCCTCGTACCAGACTTCTCATGTTAAATGTGACGAGTTACTTCATTAACATAAAACTTACAAAACTTAATAAGCATAAACCTAAAATATGCACAGCAAAGTTCAAGCCGAGATAAATATTTACCTGGGCTGCATCAAGCCATGTGAGGTTAGGTTTGTCTGGAACCTCACTGGGGGTTTCACTGAAAAATAAATAAATAAATAAATGCAGTATGACACATATAACACTAACCTTTCTTAAACTTCTTTCCACAATGGCAATATATATTAGTATACACCTTACTATAATAACAATACGACATGACATTGCTGTGGTACTTTTCTTGTATTTTTGTTAGTAAAACACTAAGATCTACGATATAAAATATTTATTTAGCATTTATTTCAGACCGTATGCGGTACTATCGCGAGACAGTCATAGCATATAGATAATAGTAATACATGATACATTATATTTATTACTATATTACTATACAGTAATATACTAATAAAAGGTTTTTATTATATACCGCGGTACTTAATGTTTACCACAGTTATGTATCAAAGAACACCATATCCGTGTGTAAAAACATGACATCACCATACTACCACACCATAATAAAAGATTTCTGAATCCATGACAAAACTCACGCATCCAGACTCTCATTTGCCCCAGTAAGACTGGTCATACTGTCCAGGGCCGGAAACAGAGAATAACTTCCCTGCTCGTCCGCCTCAATCTCGGACTCAAAGTTCAGCGAATCCATCACTATCGGATCTTTATTATATCGCTCTGTGGGGATAAATATCTGTTAACATGCAATAACACGCATAATGAATTGCTAAGACAATGCTAAGCTAAACAAACAAAAACAAAATGCAGTCACGCAGAAAGACAGTGTACAAGATGACATTACACCTGTGTCCTCATGCGATACTTACATAGCTTGTGTTTCCATCTGTAGAGTCAAAAACGAGAAAGCAAAATGCTTCTTGCAGTGGATTGTATGTATGTTTATGGCATGTATTGTCCGACTTCAGGGGAACCACTGATCGAATTGCTGTATAGTCAATGTTCCGGGGGGGACACAAATTAGAAAACACACATTGTCGAGTGCTTGAGGCTTGAATGCCACCTACTGGATATTTTAAAATTTACACTTAATACCATGTAATATACAATATAATATAATTCAATGCATTTTAAAAGTTATTTAGAGAGAAATCTGTTTACAAATACACCTGAAGGGTTTCTAAATTTACTGTAAAGCTTTACGGGACACACAGCAGCAAAAATGTAACGATATTCGTTAAACAAAGCAGTTCATCAGAAACAGCAACACATGTAATGAGGTCACAGGTATGTTTATATGGTTATTTACGGCTTCGAATTAAGGTCAGCTTAATCAAATACCGGAACGATCTGTTTTATAATATTTTTATTGGCTTGATATAATTGATATAAAAACTTTAATAAATATAATTTTTCTAATTTTGACACTATTTTACTGTATGCAAAAGTGCAAAAATGTTTCCTGACATAAACAGTACTTAATTTTTTTATTTGACCATAAACCTGTCCAAGCAAATGTTGTTGTTATACTGTATTTACTTGTCTTGTTTTTTATGAGATATTTGTGGGAGTGAGAGCATGAGACAGGGCCTGAAAGCGAGTTTTCAGCCCCCCGTACTTATGTTAAGATATTTGATTATACAAAACTGAAATTGAAGTTGAAATGAGTCAAGAAAAAATTGCATCATTGTGAACATCTGTTTATTAGAGGTATGCCGGAAAGTCCTAACACAGAAAGCCAAGACAAACAAACACAGTTTGTTTTGTTTGGTGTTTTGACTAAGACATCCACTGCTGTGTGAACAAGATGTTGGCAATGCCCAAATGATCTTCAAAAGGGAGAAAACTATTAATGTAGCTTTTTAGATGAAAGGTCTAGCGTGTTTTCCTCTTCCGTAGATTGTGTGCTGACAGCATGTTTATCACACTACCGTGTGAATTCTGCACAGTGGTTATTTCATCAGTGTGGTCATCCGGTGCTAAAATTGTTTTACTAAGTGTATTGCTGTCTCTGTCATACATCCTGTATCATAGCAGCAAGGAGAGAGAAGTGAGGACAATGATGAAAATCATATCTGTGGGTCATAAGTCACGATTATGCATATAATGCATACTCTATGCATATTTTTGTTTCAGTATTAACAGTTAAATGATGCAATTATACATAACACAATCAAAAGTGTTTTATGTTAGTGTCAAAGAACAATAATTTTTTTCTTCTATTCTTTCTTAACTCATTTTAAGTTGCTTCTTAGTGTAGCAGAGGAGGAACTCGAACTTTGCGCTCCACTTCCTTGCAGTACTTTTCTGAGAGACCAGCTGCCCTGTAATCAAAAGTGAAAACAGTGTGAATACTAGAAAAAATCACTCTGGGAATACACAGTGGGAATATTTTTATCCTGTAACCTTGAGGTTACTGTTTCTTTTTGTTATATCATCTATATATACAGTATTTAATAGATGTTTATTGTATTTGTCTGCTTCACTCCTCTGACATACTTCAGTTCCTTCAGCTTCTTTTCTTTAATCTCGTCCAGCCGGGCCTTGCGATTGCGCGCTTCCTCCTCCAGCCGCTCTCCCTCACGGAACAGTTCCCTCCGCTGGGAGATGGCTTGCAGTTCTCTCTCTCGCACCTGCTGCCTCACAGCCTCAGCATGTCTTTGAATTTGCTGATGTCGATTCTGCTCTTTTTCACGCTCTTTTTCAATAAGCTCCTGCTGTGCCCTAGAAAAGGAGAGAAAAACAAAAAACGCACAAGGAAATACTTTCAGATAAATTTTTCTTATAAGAGGGCATTTTTTGTCAAACAATGCCAAAGACTCTGTTCTGTTCAGTAAATTAATTCAGATTAATTCTTAATAATTAACTAGAGCTAGAACGTTATTTTAGGGAATTCATCAGATAGTGGTGGTTTTACCTAAGGACCCTTTCAAACTCTGCTCTCTCCCGTGCTGCCTCAATGGACAGCAGGTGCTCCTTGTGAGTGATCTGCTCCGAACGTGCAGCCTTCAGCTTATCTTCCTCCTCCTGCTTTCTCTTCATCTCCTCTTTCTGTTTTCTCCTCCATTCCCTCGCAGCTGCCTCCTGGTTCCTTCGTGCCCGAATCTCGTCCTCATAGTTCAGAAAAAATTGTACATTTCACAGTCTTCTACAGTAAATGTGCCACTTACCACTAATAATCAACAATTCAGTCAAGGTATTACATGCATTAGTTATTATTTCACCTTATTGTTACTTCCATATTATTTCACCTTATAAGGCCATTGAGGATTTAAAAGTATTTTACCTGCTCAGCTTTATGATCTCTGTCTCTTTCTTGTAGAGCTCTCAGTCGTGCCACCTCTCTCTCTTTCTCTTTCTTTATTCGTATCTGCTCAGCTTCATACTGTGCTGCTTGCTCCTATGATTCATGATTCAAGATCATCGAACATGATGTTCATTTTGGTTTATTGAGAAACCTAACCATTTTAGCTAAGCATCAGCAACTGCAGCTACAAAATGTGTTAAATTGGCAAAATTTTAAATAATCTTTCCTTGTTTTGTCCTGGTGATCTGCAATGTTTGTACAATTACAATCAACAGACTGTGTTTGCTACTATATCATTAGGGTTTCTATATAATTACCTTCACATACACATAACAATGGTTATTTTTTTGCATGTTTGCTAATGACTCCATAAACAAAAAAGGGTGAAAATGGATCTTTTTTAGATTGATGCATAAAGATTGAAATGTAAAATCCATCTGCAAATGAAATAACCATAAGAAAAACACCCTTAAGTGGGTGTTTTCTTTCTCATAGAAAACCCCAACAGGAACATTTTATTTCCCAGCTCCTTCATAGCCCAGGAAACTTGCTGGACAATTTTCCTGGCCGTTTGACAGCACCAGCAGAAATCCAGGAAATTGGCTGATTCTCATCTTCATTAGTTTACTGTTACTGGACGGGACAAGTTGGTGAACACCAAATGGGCTGCAAACATACAACCTCTTTCCTACTAGCATTAATCCTAATAGGCTGCAACTACAATCACATTCTCATCTGAGTCTCTATCTATGCTGCAGTGGGTTTATATTTGTATAGTCCGTTTGCAATTGTGTGATTTCTCACCAATTTCTTCTGTGTAAACTCTACAGCACGCAAATCTGCTAATCTCTCCTCTTCCTTTTTTCGCTCCTTGGCACATAGATTCTCTTCATTTATCTTTTGAATCTCCAGTAGCAGTTTCTTCTGCTCCTCTTTCTTCCTTTCAATGGCCTATGATGACATCAAGAATAGACAGCTGCAAACACTTATCTATGCAACTCATAAAACGAAATAACTGAGGATTTAGACGTTGAACAAATAATAGCACACATGTACCTCCAGCTCCTCCATCTGCATCCTTTCCATGTTCTCCAGCACCTGCTGCCCCTCCTGCTCCTTCACCTCATCCTGTAGCATTTTATCCTCCAAACGCTGTTGTATCTGGTCTAGGACACACAGCTTACCCCTTTGATAAAACCCACCCATCAATTTTATGGACTCATAAAGCCATGCACAGTAAAGTATTAAACCATAAAGGATACCAAGTGTAAAAACACTCACTGAATCCTTTGCTGTTTGCGTAGCTCTTCCATTTCCTCCTGAGCTTCCAGGGCCCGGAGTCGTTCCACCTCCATCATGGCATCCAGTCTCTTCTCTTCCTCAACCCACTGTGAGACATTCTGCTGCTTCTCCTGAATCTGAGCATCCCGTACAACATGGCACTGCACTTGCTGGATCAACTACAGCAATAAAGAGACAAGACTTGAATGTAGACAATGTTTAATGGCTCAAGGTGATCAAGAGACTCAAAGAGCCAGAATATAAGTCTAAGAAAACAGGAAATTAATTGTTGAAAAAGAAGAATACTGATCTATAATTATGAATTAATGTAATCTACCTCATTGAGCTTCTTGACTTCATCCTCTTGTTCCATTCTCAGGGTGTTGGCCCGCTCCAGCAGGTACTGAGCCCGATCCCTTGCCTCTGCTTCGAGTTCACTTAGGTTCTGGTTCTTCTGCCGAGACAGGTCAGCTTGTCGCATCTGTGCCTTTCTCTGCTCTGCAGCATCCTGATACAGCAACAAAATAAGATTTGCATTTCCAGAAGAAAATGACTGTGTGCAAAACAGCTAAAATAATAAATAATTATAATGTATGTTAAACGATTAGGGGTTTAGAAAAGATATAATTTGCAATAGATAAATGAACACTTGAGAGAATTCCCATTAATAGTTGGATATGCATTTATAATGATACTTGAAAATGATGTCATTTAAGTATAATAATAATTATAAGTATGTATAAATATTTATCCATTACTGCACAAGGAGTTGTTCTAGCTAGAGTACAGGCCTCCAAAGAGGTCCACAGATCTGCAGAGTTCGGCTTCAACCAACTCATGAACCATGTGCACCAGTTAATCATGGTCTTTAGGACTGACGTGCTGGAGTAGGTTGGAGCTAAATTCTGCATGTCTGTGGAACATGGATTTCAGATCACTGACCAAGAGCAATACTGCACTGCACCTGTACCGCACTGTAATGAAGGACTGAAATTTCAGATCTCAGCGTTATTTACATTTCAAATAATGACTGCAAATATTTTTTGCCATGCTGTAAATACAAAACCAAAGCCCTTTCTTGGCTTAAAGTGCATTCCTCCCACTAAGGAAATCTTTCCAACTGAGGAAAGTATAAGTCTGAAATGGTAATAAACATTCAAAGTTAAATTCTTGTGTAAGGTCATCAAGAGTTACACAGGGTACACACCAGTGAAAAAGTTGGCCTCTTACCATGGCCTCCTCACGAACTTTGCGCTGGGCCTCTTGTATGGCAGCCTTCTCTTCTTCACTAGGAATGTATGACTCTGCTATGATTCGCTTAAACTCAGCTGAGGAGAGGATGAGAGTCTGCCCTGATGGGTCTTTGCGTGGGATTCTGGTTTAACAGTAATACAGTAAGGTTATTGCACTAAATTATGTCATAAATCATAGATAAATACAAATAGTGTGGTACAGTTCTCCAAGTTGGCTGATTTATGGAAATTTTTCACAACCAACCTAGAAATGACATTATTTACGTATGGCTGAATCAAATGGACTACATAAGGTTACACAATGAAAAATTCTTATTTTAGGTTCATAAGAGGTTTATAAGTTTGTAAGACACATGTTTTTCTTAAGCTTTGCACTACATGCCTGAGATTCCTAATGAGGTCTTTAGTGACGACGCGCACCGTTTCTGATCTTTGATCTTTAGCCGGAGCAGAGCGTGACAGTGACCTCGCGCTGTCACCTTCAGACATGTGTTTTACATCAGAATCATGCTGAGGAAAAAAAACAAGTGAACCTCTTTTCATTTGTCCATATTACTCTGATATGACTCTAAGCTTATATCTACGTGTTTGGAAGTCCCGAAGAGGGTCTCGTCCACTTGAGATGTATGGGCTCGCGTGCGATAGCGGCGAGAGAAAGCGCTGCTGCCCGACAGCTTTGCAGAAGAAGAGGAGGACGCCGCGCTTTGAGGCTGCAAAGACAACAATTCATGCTTTATGCCCCCATTGCAGTGTTTGTGTAGGTTAAAGTAACACTTACCATTTCTCCAGAGTGTTTAAAGCTCAGATGTCGGAATCAGAAATGAAAATGGATTGCACGCATGCACTTCTTTAAAACATAGTTAAACATAAAATGACGCTAAATTAAAAAATGAATTAAGAATAACACCAGTAGTCAGCACAATGAATTACACTATTCCGCTCAAACTGTATAGTAAGTGTTTTGTTGTTACATTACCATGGAGACAATGACGCGGTAGCTATGGTTACTGTGCCTCGTGACAGTCACACTGTGCCAAGTGAAATACATCGATACAACGGTATCTATTTTTTACGTGTTACATGTAAATAGAAGTTAATTCCTACAATTCAGTAACTGTTGGACTCTGAAGCATTTGGGAAAATATTCTTTTTAGATAGTTTGTTCCATCATAAAAGGGACATGTTAGACATTTCAAAAGTGATGCTGGCCAAACTGACCCTGGCCAGGAAATGACCCTAATACAACCAATTAAACAAAATGAAATGTATTTATTAATGGTAGAGTAGGCAATTCCACAGAGGTTAGTAATAGCTTATTCCTCTTTAAAACGTGTGGGTTTTGTGTAAGAGCAGCAGCTATGAAAAGAAACTTAACCTTTGCAGTGGGCACCGCTATTATTTTGTTTTAAACATAAGCTATGAAAACAAAACACAACATTTGTTATGGAGCCCCCCTCTTTAAGGGCAGCATGCAAATACAACATAAAAAACAAATGAGTCCATAAGTGGTATGGGTGGGCCAGGACCATGAGGCAGAGGAACAGGGCAAAAAAGAGCTCTGGAGAACTCTGACACCAAGGGGAGCAGACCTGGCTGGAGGCCTTGGAGGTATAAGGGCTCTGAATGTGACAAAGGCCATGGTGGTGTAGGCTTAAGACACAGTGTGGACCATGGTGAAGTGGGCTCAGTTGTAGGCTATGCTGGTTCGGGCCAGGGCAGAGTGGGCTTGGCTGTGGGCCAGGGTGGTTCAGGCCCAGCTGGGGGCCAGGGCAGAGTGGGCTTAGCTAATGCATAAATGTAATGAAAATTAAACCGAGAGCCAGTTATCTATTTGTAAAGTACTCAAAAAACACAAGTTTGAAACCAAATGTTCTTTTGATTTATTTTGATGGTTCAGGGTAAAGTGAACCAGCAGAGTGTATTGCATGCACAGTATTACACATAAGAATTCATATTAGTGTTAGTGAATGCATATAGTATTGCATACAGTATTTCAAGTAAAAAGTGTAAACAAATTAACTAGGGTGAGATGGAAAAACAGGATGAAATTCAGCCAATCAGGACCAGTCCAAAAACTTACCTCCACATACACAGACACTGTCCTAAATGAGACATGAATGCCACTTTGATTCTGTGGTTCTGTAAGTGCTGCCAGAAGAGAGTGCTTCTCAGTAGCCACCACAAACACAGACCACTTTTTAAAAAAAACTCATTATACACTGAGAATTATGCAGTGTATGTGTGAATATATAAAGGCCTTGTATCTTGTGCTATTGGAAAACCAAATATTGCTCAGTTCCAACTAAAATCGTTTAAAATAGATACTTCACACTAAATGTTTACTACAGGATTTTTACTACATTTACACATTTGGCAGACACTTTTATTCAAAGTGAAAGTTTACATTATATCAGCATGTGTGTTCCTTTGGAAATCAGACATAAGACCTTTGCACACAGGAACACAGTAGTGATACCATGCATATAATTTGTATGCAGACTATGAATGTTAAAATATGTGCAATGGATGTGAACTACGATTGTGCCGATAAACATTGAGATTGGGGGATGTCAAGACTATATTAATGTTATAAATTATTATTAGGCTATAATTATTATTAAACAAATATTACAAATAATTTGCCTCACCATATTTTTACATTGACATTGACGCATATAGCCTAATATATTGATGTAAAGTATCTGTCTAGGAAATATGATTTTATATTGAGATTGAGTAACCTAAACAATACAATACAAGCCAAACTGGCATTTATTGGGGACAAGAACACACCACAGGACAAGAACCAAGACTAGAATTGGGGGTCAGGATCCAAACATCATGCGACACAAAAGACAAGGCTGTCTCCATCTTGTCACAAGAAACTATATACCAACTAACTCCTACAGAGCTGAGAGGGCTGTGAGGCTGCATTCACACTGGCACAGACAACTGACACAGAACGGAATTTGTTGCACATGTGTAAACACACAAGATCCTATTTTTTCGTATCCATACACTTTCAAATGTGGATTTACGGATACATATCTGATATGCAGACATCTGACCTGCATCTAAACACACATATCTGATGATGTCACTGTTCCATGATGGATTGTGTTGAACGTCATCATTTCGCACATTTACTGAACCTGGCTGCGATGCCAGCACAAAATAAGTAGCATTAAAGCCAAATATAAGGAAGCTATAAGGATATATGGAGTTGTCATGTCACAGAGGCGGAAAACAATAAAGCCGTCTTTATGAAGGCAGCATTTTAAAAAACGTTTTCGCATAATTAATTGCTGTTGGGTGTACTAAGATATGGCATCTCAATAATTATATTTGTACTGTACAAGGAGAAGGTTTACGATGCTTCCAATGAAATCAGTTAAAAATCAGTTATTGACTGGTTTGCCAAGTATTCACATAAACTTACTCATTTGTGAATGGAAACAACTGGAAATAAATCTAATGTGTCAATACAATATTGACATAAGACTTAAATGCATTAGGTCTTAAAGTGACAGCAGCTTAATATTCCTGCTGCTGTATCTGGCATTAATTTTATCAAAACAAAAAGAAAAAGAAGTTGTATGCCAGAATCAATTTTGTAGCTTTAATAAGAATTCATACTGTGAATACTATAGTTTAACCATTTATGAACTCTGTCTCATTTACCATTAATTCTCATTAAGCGATACTGAATCAAAATAGAAATGTAATCAAATTGAAACCCTATAAATAAGAATCGAATTGAATCAACAAATTGGTTGCAATACCCAGCCCATGTAAAACCACCGAAAAAACATGAACTTTGAAATTAAGTGGTTTCAAAGATCACAGTTGTCACCGTTTTCTGATTATGTATTAATTGTAAGGATGTTTTTGATGATATATCACCTACTTAACTTGCTCACAATTCAAAAATTAGAGACAGCGGTCAAAATATGTAGAAAGCAGATGTGAAGACCACTAACATTTTATTTTACATTGCATTATGCTTTTCCAAGGCAGGAAAGCACTTAATATTGGAAAGACTAATTCAGCCTGCAGCCAATGGTCTGTGTCCCTGCACACATCAAAGGTTTAAAGATGTGAAAGAACAAATATTACATGGTGTCTGAAAAATCATGCAAAATCAAAAAGATCAAAAGAATGAAGCTCCTTTGTAAGGCTTTTAGCTTTGTTAGAACACACGTTTGTGAAGTTTGTGATTACCAAAAACAAGTGAAAGCAGCTTTTGGCTCACTCTGGGAGCCAAGTGAATTGGGCCATGCAGTTGGCTGATGATGTGGGAAGTGGTTTGCAGTAGTAACTGTAAATCATTTGAAAACTGTGCTGGAAAAAACTATGAAACACTTCAGTCAACTGATTATGTACACGTTACAACATATTTGTATATGTGTGTGGTTGTATATAAATGTTCTTGTGTATATAAATATGTATATAATATTTATATAAAAGTGTATATAGATGTTCTTCACTTGGTCAGCTGTCTGGACCCTGACCTTTAAACTATGCCTTGGACCCTGAAAAATGATCTCTAAAGCTTTAGTTTAACTAATAAATAGATACCTTCATGACTGTTATGTGGTGAGTCTCTGCATACAACCCCTCATTACACAAAACAAAGACTCAAGACACCCCAAGACACAAAAATTAAATTATAAATATGTATGTTTATATATACATGTTTAAAACATACCTTTGCTTTGTCTATATTACAAATTATGCTGATTGCAGAGCGTTATTTTCTGCTTTCATGAAAAGCTTTTATGAAAAATTTGTTAATACACATTTTTACCTTCAGTATATTCGGAACAAAAATGTTTTTAAAGGAAGTGTTCTATTGTCTGTTGTACCTTGTGGCAAGGTGCATGTCTTGTTTATTAGTTTACATTGCTTTAGGTATTAGTTCAATATTTTAGGTTACCAATATCTCATAAAATAGACAGTTTTTGTATCTCTCAGACATTTTATTTAGAAACATAAGAACTGATATATAATCACAGATAAGGATCACAAATACATTCTTTTGCCATGTCAATGACATGTCACTTTTGTATGATTCCATTCTGTGAAATTCTATAATGTAACTTATATGATGCAGCTTTGGTCACACATGAAAGTTGTGATAAGCCTGTCCTGATATTGTTTATAAGTAGGCTATGAAAGCAGTAAAAACAGAGATCAGATAATCTTGTAAAATGTTTGGTAAACAGTAATGGGCCTTTACATGAGTCCATCAGTTAAACCTTTAAAAAACACAATCTTTTTGTTGTGTCATTATAATACAAAATAAAATCTTTTAAATCAGGGACTGGGATAAAGCACCTTTAGCTTAAACAATGACTCATATTAAAAATTACAATACAATACAATTACTCAGAATTAAATTCACAGTCTGAGTAATATTAAAATCACTTTTGTTTGTTTCAAACCCCTATAAATTATAAACAATATGGTGGACCTGAGATGTTAAAATACAGTACATAATAAAAAATGCTTATTACGCCATGCAGTACATTATGCAATTTTCTTCTAGAGAACGTCATGCTGGAAAACTGATAAGAAAGAGAACACACAAATGAAATACATTTCGTATGTCAATTGTTCCTGCTGGTCAGAAAAGTGGAGAGTGAATGTAAACTTTTGCTTTAGTCTCCTGCGTCTTAGACATTTCCCCAGAGTTTCAGAAGAGATTTTAAGTACTTGGACCTGCCAAGATACTAGTCTGCAATCAAATGATTATTGAAGATATCAAAATAAATGTGAACATTTCTCATCCAATGTATCTAAAAACTATTTTAGTTATATAATTTATATCTATTTTATGGCTACAAACTTACTGTCAACAATTGTCTTATTTGTATCCATTTCCATTTCCCCTAAACAAGAGAAACATCCAAGACAAAGCTGATACTTAAACGAGACTGGGAGATCAAATAAATCCACTGAGCTATGAAGGAGCTGAGATATAACATTTCCTGGAGAAATTAAACTTTCTTATCGTTATTTCCTTTGCAAATGGGTTTCACATTTTAATAGTAGCGAAACAGACATGATGAATAAACGAGCTTAATGCATCAATCTAAAAAAGAACCATTTTTATGAAGGCTCTTTTCCACACAGAAACATATAATATATTATGACATATGTAATTTCAAAAAGAAACGTGTTATAAAAACAAGCATGAGCTTGCTCTGAAGTGACTGGAAATAGACCTCAATTATTATTTTCCATTTTGGCCATAATGTAACACAGTTCAAAGAACATACGAATGTCAAAGGCTAGATCGACAGGGAGAGAGAGAGGGATATACGGAGTGCCGGTTGCCTCCCAGAGATAAATCTTGCCATCCTCTAGGGCAGGAGCACTGCAGTGATCCAGTGATGTGTTATATAAACAGTCTTTGATGACTGTTCCTGATATTACACTGTACTCCACAAAAACTCGAAACCTAATCAAACGCTGGTGCATGGACAGTGCAACTCCTTCCACCTTGCCCAAGACCACTAGAAACAAGCATACATACACAAGCAAGAGTATTTAGTCCTTTTTCTTTTCAAAAATTCAAAATTTCACACGGCACAACAATATATCTTTGAGAACATCACCTGTTTTATTGCAGATGTCAGGGATCAGGTCCATTAGTGGCTTAAGGCTGTACTCCACAGTTGAGTTGTCTTTCTTTGGTGTTGGTTTGAGATGTCCAGCACAGCAGCTCCACAGGGATCTATTGTAATAGTAGTGCCCACAGCAACTGTGATTTTGCTTCGTTTCATAGAGCAAGACATGGCTTGAGGAGGAACAGCAAGTTTGGTTCTTTCTTTCTTCAAGCAAATGGGTTCCACAACACTCTGCTTTTCCATCAACTTGGGTTATGTTGTAGAGGTGACCTGAGCAACATCTTAACTTGTAGTGTGGGTTGTAGACTTTTAAGCCACAACTCATCTGAATCTGGTTTTGAGTATATATAAATCCTCCAACACACTCAGAGTTTTCAGGCACATTGCGGTGAAGGATTCCATTGCAGCATAGCACCTTCTCATCATAAAGGGGGTAGTAATGTTCACCACAACACTAAAAGACAAAGATGAATTGAATTGAATACATGAATACATAAAAGGTTTTCTGTATACAATACTGCACACAATTACATAGCCAACTAACAGAAAAATTTTGCAGTACAGCCTTGTAATCCAATTTGCAAGGGTCTGAAAATGATTTTCAGTCACAGATGGACTAAGAAAAATTATCAAAATCTGGGATCAACAATACTGACCGTATAACGTGGTGATCTAGTAAATAACACCCCTGAGCAGCAGATTTTGCTTTGGCGATCGTACATTAGTGATCCACACTTCAAGTCTAAATAGAAGTAAATTAATCATAGTGTGAGATTAGGGACCTTTAATTGACTTTAAAAGAACAGAATGTTTTCAACCCTTTCTGTCTAGATTATGTGTGCCTTACAAAATCAGTAAAATCAGCCCAAAGGGAAACAAATATCACACAAATTGTGCCTGAACAATTTATGGAAAGTGTGAACTAAACTGTTTAAATGGTTACTGACCAGGTTACATTTTATCAAAAGGGAGATTTATGAAAACATTAGATGTTGGTGGCAAGTGCTTTACCTGAGACTTTGACGAGTGTGCTTTCACAAATGTCCATCCTTATATAAAAACACACACAGAAACCTTTAAGAGCAATACTGTAAAAGTTTATTTATAAAGGTTTAATTTATAGAACTTGTTTTAATTCTAGAACTTTTCTGTTTAATGCATAAATGTATGATCAGAAAAAAACTGCGTGACTTACGACAGACAGACTGATTCTTTGACTCTTTGGAGAAAATACTCACTTGGCTTCAGGGGATATAGAATCTTCAGATTTGAAATTATTGACATCTGCAACATTTATATATTTGGGTTTCACTGTCAGAGGCTCTTCGAGGTTATCACACCAGTGGGTATTCTTGTTATATAACTGATCACCACAACAACCCTCACGTGTTTTGTCAAAGTACATCTCTGTAAATGAGCATAGGAACAAAGTCATTGTACAGTATGTATTTATCTAGTGCCAAGATTTGACCAAAATGCATCAAAAAACGGACATATTTGGGTACATTTTTCCAGCCTTTATTTTAGTAATCTAAACTACATTCTACACACCCTACGAATAACAATTTCTTTTGGGCCACCATTTTAGTTTGGTGGCCCCATTCTCATTTTTAAAGCCTTTAAGTGGGTATGTTGCGTACCTGTGCCACAACACTCTGCTTGAGCATTGTTCAGAATAAGAATTTGACCATTACAGCAAATCTCATTTAAAGGGTTGAAGGCTTTTGATTCACAGCAGTCAGATACCATTTGGCTTAATCCTTGAGTTATCACACCTAAAACACAAGAAACCAAAAAGAGAAATCTCGAAACTATGTGTTCAATCCATGCAGTTCCAAAAAAAGCACTAGTCATATCATATAGTTTGGACTTAATTAACTTCCCCTTTTAGTGACTAAGCCACTCATACCATTGCAGCAAGAACTTCTTGAAATCGTATAAATTGCATTTCCACAACAGTGCAGATTATGGTCATCTTGTATTTTTCCATTTTGATGGGTACTGCTGTTGACATCACAGAAAAACAATTCATTTCTTTACCAAACATTTTAGTAAATGACTTAAAAACTGTTATAAAACAGAGCTGTAAGAATACAAATCAAGTCTCTTCTGTCTTTGCAGAGGCTCAGAGGTGAGTACAACAGCTTGTGTAAGTTCACTTACCAGCTCTCGCTGTCATGCTTAACATTTCCTGAGGAAGAGAGAACGACAATTAATGTGTACTGTTTTCAGGGCAGTGAATTCTGCTTCTGTAAAAATGCCAAAACTCAGTTCAGGCTATTTACCACCTTAATTTCCTTTCACTTGTTCTGTAGAACTGTTTTTGTGTTGGTAAAATTATCCACTTCTGTTTTTGGCTGTATATCAAATCCCATTACATTCTGCTGACTCATGTATGCTGGCTGCATGACCTTATTGCAGAACAAACGCATGAATTGCATCATATAGTGCTATTGGAAACATGAGTCAGACGAGGTCTCTGATTTTGTCCACGGGCAAAAATCTCTTCTTAAATATCAACAAGAGATGACTCACCTAGGGTAAGTGAATTTTAAGCTTCAAACACACATGGATGATACATTTTTACTGTTTTGGAGCATTTCAAGTCGAAGCTTTCCTGTAGCTTAGTGGTTAGAGCATGGCGTTAACAATGCCAAGGTCATGGGTTCGATCCCAGGGATTGCACATACTCAACTAATTAAGTAAACACTTTTTTTGGTCATATTACAGGGATGTGACAAATGACCCATATGGTCATATGGGTGGGAGTCAGGTTTAAACTTCCTGCAGTCTAACAGAGAAGACCTGCAACTAACTGTTTCTGGTGACAAACGTCCTGCTATTGCTTTCCACTAAATTTAAGAAGTGAGTTGATCTATCTTCTTAATGTTTATTATCTTGCCACTTACTGTTTCAAAGATAACTCACTGATTATACTAGAGCAATACACACAGATTTTGACACAGTTTAATAAAGCGTATTGCCTTGTTTTTTACAATAAATCAACTGACACTAAGAGCTCAGTACAAATGGGAACTAATTCAATACTGTTTAAAAAGCATGCTCAACAAGCTGGTTAAAATATTACAATGTTGCAAATTTCAGTTCAAAGGTGGCTACATGGTAATGCTGTTAAAAATAATGTTTTGGGTAGTGCGTGTCAAGTGCCAAAAAACGTGCAGCCCACAGCCAGACAGAGGAACACGTGCGTGCTACAATACGTCACGCAGCTGTTCTCTGAGACGCGCCTCTTTCCCTATTTATACATTACACTTTTGACAAAATGCTGTAACAAAACGCTGTTCATTTGATCAGAATCGCAGCCGAAATTAAATCGTGCATACATGCGGTCGTCCAGAAATTTGGTAAGCTATGTTTATGGACAAAATGCTCAGATCTGCCTTATATATACATTTCATATATAAGGAATTTCTTATACATACATTTCAATATACATTTTCCTGTTATAGAAATACCATAATGGAGCTAAAACTATAGCGAATATAAAGACTTTATCAGAAATGTACTTTAATGTGCACATGTACGTCTCATATTTTAATATTAGCCAAATAAGTTTCGTTTAGTGGGCTAAATTCGCACTGCACTGTTAGCTACAGACTACCTTGAGTCCGCCCATCGGACTTCGTGGCTGTATTGCAGGCGCGCTTTATTTTGCAATAGACCACTTTATAGAGTCTCCGCCTCCATTCTTTTTCGAAACCCATTACGTCAATATCAATAGGTATGCAAATTGTTAAGCAAAGAAACAGAGAAGCGCTGCAAAATTAGTAAAAAAATAAAGCTAATAATAATTTAACATTTGTATAAAGCCCCAAAACAACAATTTATTCATAAATGTTCCAATTTCTATGATCAGCAGAACTACTGATTACTTAAAACCCATTCAATAACCCAGCTCCCTAGTGAATGGATTAAAAATGACAACATTGTCTTAGAATTACCTGCTAGGAGTGTTTTGTGCTTACCTTGAACAGGGAGTGTAGGAAACGCATACAAGACTGTTCCCAATACTGTAAAAAAACAAAATCAAATATGACATAAAAATACACATTCCTTACTACAAACACCATAAAAAATTGGGCTCCCATACCTGCAATGGTTGTACAGAAACCCATTATGCACACACAGGTGTACATGAAGGAACTGACATCCTCAAGCAAAGGGCTGGCAATTTATATACAAAAAAACTCCGCCTCTTCACAAGTGAATAGGTTTTCCCAATAATGACAAGTATGCACATGATAACAGTTAAAAAAAACTGTTAAAAGCAAACAGTTAAAAAAATGCCACATTTTTTATTGTGTGGGTGCAGTTCACCACAGATGTTTCCAAATTATTTAAACATTAAACAAGGCATAATAAAGTTTTCTATGAAACTTGTTATCTATGAAACTTGTTGTTTAAGCTTGAAGTTTTGAAGCCCTAAAGGGCTTGAAGTTTTTTAAGGAAGTATTGCTTATGGCTTATGTCATCTTTGCAACACAAGGGAAGAACTTCATTAGTTTAACCAAACATATATTCCTAAAATATGATTTCCTGTCTTACAATCCAAAAAGTGACTATAACCTAAACCAGCAGGACCTTTTTTTAATTCTGTTTAAAGCATTTACATATGGATTTCATTTAAATGTTAAAAATTAACATAGAAACTAGAAATCATGGCTGACCAGATGGGGACATTTGTAATATTACTTTCCAATATACATCTACTGGATCCACAAATATTGTGAGAGTACTGTGTATACAATGCACTTGTAACATGCTTTAACATGACGCTAGCATGATTTTGCATGATTTGGCATTATGATAGCATGTTTTAGCATGGTGATAACATGATTAAGCTTAACACTAACATGTTGTAAAATTATGTTAACATGTTTTAACATGATGCTAGCATGTTTTTGCATGATGTTAACATACCATGATGCAACTGTTTCTTGCTGCAGGGTGGTTTGAGTTTGAAGCTCTGTTAAGTTGACTCTAAATCCTCTTTTTCTACCTATTAACTAGATTTATAACTTATTATTCTTGACTTCTATATCGGGTGCTTTGATGTAAATAGTTTATCCAACTACCTGACCATCCGCTACTAGCTAATAGCCTGTTAGCAACACTAGCCTATTTCATTAAAGCCTATTAGCAACACTAGCCTGTTTCCAACTATTACTCTTCTGTTTATCTTCTGCACATCAAAGCGCTTGCACAGAATAACATTGTTTATTTTCTCTAATGGCAAAGGTATCTGACGTGTCTGACTTTAAATGCAGGTGAAGACTCCTTTCAGCTGCACACAGTACAGTTGGAGCTAGAAGGTGGTGGAGAAGCAGATCAATGACCTACTCTAAAAGCCAGCCCAGATACGAGAACGGAGAACTGCACAGGAAACACCTCACACCCAACATCACATTTACAGACCTACTAAACTCATTTGGAATCATGCAACATGTTAAAAGACCCTCTCATCACTTTAATTGTATGCTAGATTTAAAAACATCCCATGGAACTTTGCTCTGTGTTATTGACAAGGCAGAACAATTATCTAATTATCAACCACTAAAGAGAAATTTACAAATAACCTGCCTGATCTGTCCCATTTGCTCGGCACAGTTTTAAACACAAATGAGAAAGTTAAATAAAATCTTTACTTTACTAAACCTACTACAGGCTTGTTAGACCACATTCCAACTAAACCACTAAAAAAGCTGTTACCTGTAACTGAAGAATCTTTTCTAAATATTAACTGTTTCTTTCTAGGCTATGACCCAAGTCCCTTCAAACGGGCAATTATTACGCCTCATAAAGAAACCACAAATAGATCCAAATGAATAGGCCATTTTAAATATGCCATTTATGTCTTAAATGGAGTATATAAATAACATTGGGAGCTAAAACTATAGCAAATATACAGACTGTATCAGAAGTACACTCTAATGTAAAATAGTCATATCCACTAAACTGTAAGTACAGTACTGTAAGCTGGACTTAATATAAAAAAATGAAAAATGTAACATTAGGACACCGTAGGAATCTTGAAAGAATCTGATGGTAGACTGTTTTTTTTTTGCTTTCCAGCTGGTCCTATCTTATCCAAGATGACTGAACCTGGAGTAGATTTATAAATCAGCTGGTAACGCTCAACCTATTCACAATTAGGAAGGTTGTAGCAGTACAAAATATACATAGCCTAAGAGTATATATTTCCTTGCTTTAATCTGCAAATATACCAAAAAAATTCCAGTTGTAACAGGCAAGCAGGAGCAAAAGATCTAACGTGTAAGGAATTCCGTTGTTTTGTAGGGGATTGCACACTTTGTGGGTAATCCCATATTGCACCCTAGATCAGATATGAAAACGCGTTCCAAGCAGCTCTGTGACCTAAAGTATTTAAATGAAATTTTCACTAATACTTTAAATCAAGTTTGTGAAAAAGTTAAGGTAAAGTGTGTAATTACTTTTAATATAAAATACTTTATGACTTTGTGGCATTTCAATACCATTGCTTTGTTTGAGTGTCCCATCAATTACAAAAACATCTGGTTACCACTGAGTTGAATCCAAGTGTCCTGTAAAAATAGAAACTGACGACAGGGAACATATGGTAGGCTTTTCCTATTGCAACATGATTTTTCTGCTGTAAGAAGTGCTACCACAGATACTTGATGCATTCACCTCCCCTTGCCTAAACAAACCGCGTTAATCTATTCCCCATGTGCTGTGAGAGAGGTCAAACTATTTTAAAAAGGCGGAAAGATACATACATTAAAATGTACCAGTATTGCATCACAATGCACATTTTTTACCGGAATATACTGTACAATAATTCTTCACACCATAATCACAAAAGAGGCAATAAAATGAGACTTTAACCATGAAAGACATGAAATAAAATACACAGTAAAAAATAATCAGTTAAATGAATAAATACTATCAGTGTTCCTGCAAATAATAGAGTGCAAAACGTGAAGAAAAGGGCTGTAACAGAAATCAGTTTCCTTTATTGTTTCCGTTTATTTCCAACAATGTTACGCACCCTATGATGTAGCTAAAACAAGCAAGCAATATGTAACCGCCCAGTTTACATGAGTGCTTAGACATCAAATCCAACCACGTACGCTCATTTTACGTCACAGGCTTATCAATCTGGCAGCAATCAGCATTTGTTTAAATCTTTCCCAGAGAATCTGAAGCTCACATCCTGAAGATTACTGCTGCAGCTGCAGTCCCACCCTACATGCAGGGAAGTTCCCATTGAAAAAAAAAGGATGAAATCATCCACCCAAAGAAATCTTTTGATAATAAAAAGCTAATGTCAATTACATGCATCAGTACAGGACAGCTTCCTTTCTAGCATTAACTAAAATGTTGTTATTAACAACATTAATAATTACACTGTATAAATACATGTTTTTGGGCATTCCCAAGACTCAATTGAGAAAACAGACTTTATTACACCTTTATTTCCGGTAAGTGAAGCAGTGTATCTCTACTACTCATCCTCTTGCTGGTGTTATTGCGTTATGCTCCCTTTTCTCTCTCTGCTGCTATATATTTAGTTGTAACTACTATTTTGCTCTAATCTTATTACTGCTGATGTCAACAGTTTTGCTCAAGATTCCTGTGGACTCTCCATGATAAATGACCTGCCTGAGAGATGAGCTGAACCAGTTGAGTGCAGGTCCAGTGATGCCCAAGGTGGAGAAGGGTGACAGTAATATCTGGTGGTTCACTGTCAAAGGCAACGGAGAGGTCAAGAAGAATTAGGACAGAATACATGGAGTTGGCTCTTGCCTGCTGTAGATTTTCAACAACAGAAAGGAGTGCCCTGCAGAATGTCCTTTTCTGAATGAGGCCATTGACTGTTAAGTAGGTTGTTCTGTTCTATTCATGATACAGCATTAGCCTTCTTCCATTGTAAACGTAAATGGCAATTGGCAAATCAATAACATTAGCCTCAAGTACCTTATTGTTTTTTTATGTCAATAGTGAGGATGTCATTAGATGCCACAACGCTACCGTTCCGCTAGCATAACCTGAACTCTGTTTTGACGATCACTTCCAGATAATCTATTCTATTGTAAGGTCTATTAAGGTCTATGAACATGCTACAAGTTCCCTTTCTGTCAGTCACGTTTGACGTTACATCAACGGACTGACGCATGGGGTCTTGCTTGAGAGCCCTATCACCTTCACGTAGAAAAAACGCACCAATGAGCATTGGCCCGAGAGGAAAGAGACAATAAGCATTGAGCATTTCCACTAAAGAGCTCCACGGATGGTGTGCGTCTTTTTAAAGATGTCTTTCTGTCCATGCGTTTCTGGATGCTGTCTTAAGCCTAAACGGCTTAAGACAGCAGAGCTGGTTAGCACTCTGGGAGACCTGAGAGTGACTGTGGAGACTTCTCCGTTGGGCCGGTCCCTGCAGTCCTTCCGGTCCTCTACAGCATAGAGGTCTAAGCAGCCAGGTGGTAGTGCGACTCCCTTCCGGG